>JAVQJL010051289.1:0-33922 GCA_036024295.1 Nannoperca obscura
CCCCCCCCCCCCCCCCCCCCCCCCCCCCCCCCCCCCCCCCCCCCCCCCCCCCCCCCCCCGACAGACCAAGTCATCCGTCCCTGTCTAGTTTTTCATTGACTTCTCTTACAGCCAGTAACTGTGCGACTGTGTGTCTGCTCAGCCCGTCAATACATCCGCCAGTTAGCTGGAGGGGAGACCAAGGCATGACTGTGGCCACTCTGCCTCAGACACTTCAAATTTCAACGTTATTAACAAAATGGCTACAGAGCGGTTAGACTGGTAAGATGGATGAGACAGAGGGGAACCGTTTGAAGGAAAACATGCGACAGAAAGACGGATCCGGCGACACAGTAAATAAGGATTAAAAGAACCCTAACCTAAACTGCGGAAGCAACGGCTGGCTTTCAAGTGTGAGAGTTAAAGGGAGATCGGCAACATAAACTAAGTTTGGACAGGTCTGTTATTTATTCCGCCCACCTGTTGTTGCTCACACCTCCTGGCTTCCCTCTTACCACTGCGCTTCTCGGAATAGAAACAGTAAAACGCAGGGAAATTTTGGCTTTAAAAAAGGACAAGTCTGTCCATTACATTAGCCACTTCAGCAGCGAGTCAACCACCATTTGGAGCCTTTAATCTACTCGACAGAAAGAATTTGGGAGAATAAAATAGTGACATGGGATGGAGCGTGTTAGGGGATGGGCATGCTGTGGAAGGTTTTTCAGTGAAAATAGTCATGTAGACAAAGAATGGAGGCCTGCCTATTCGTCTGTTGCATTAAATGTAGAAGATTAGGATGTTTTGTGACTTCCCAATTAAAATTTTAAAAAATCAACACACACTAAATATCAGCAAATATCATAAACGCAAGCCTGCGAGCAATGCAGGCACTCTCCCACTACTTTGGCAGCCGACTCACTGACATTTCTGTCACCTAAATGGCCAATTTGTGTCCATTTTGAGCATCAGGGGGCAGCTGACAAGATCTCCAGTCATTTGTTCTTCCTCCAGCTTTCCCCGATTCTCAGACTCAGTCCAGGGCATGGTGAGAACTTTTATTTTATACCTGTGAACATTTTCTTTTTCAGTTCATCTAGGTAGCCATACCTTTGTTTCATAGCAACAACAACAACAGGTTGACCAACTATCTACTCCAACCATCCTATCTAGAAACACTTTAATAAAAAAAACCAATAAACATACACATACAAACATTGTATTTTGGCATGTCTTTTACATTTTAAAGCATATCCCCATCTTTCCCTACATTCCCCTTCCTCAACAACAGCTGCCGCCATCTGTTCCTCTATCCTTCCACTGTCTCTCCATCTTTTTCCCTCCTTTCCTCTCGGCTTACGTCTCTTCCCCTCACTCTCTCTCCTCCTCTCAAGCCCTGATTGATAACAGCAGGGTCAGATGTGGAGCAGGAGCTTCCCTCACGTGTTGCCGCTCCTCCAGAGCTTGCAGCTTCAGACGTCACGGTCAGCCTCGGCTGCCATGCGCTCACACAAACATATGCACGCACAACACACACACACACACAGGCTTAATCGTGCATTTGGGCACACTGTAAGGCATGCAGAGCCAAACACATACATAAGGTACATGTGTAACCTCATGCTGTACACACACACACGAGGTAGAAGACACACAACAATTGGCAAGCTTGAAAGCAGAGTGAATGAAGCACATGATCAGTCTGTCTTTTACATTATAATAATGAATAGTTTCCCCTCAAAGCAGCTTATATAGGACTGTTGAAATTGGCAGTGACATCACTTTCTAACCATTGCAAGCAATCTGATCAGTACCTTACATTCTCCGAACTATGTTCTTTTCCCCACTCATGATCTGTTATCAATATATTTTCCATCTCTTTTATCATTTTTTCCTTCTGCCCCATTTCATCTGTCCCCAAGACCCATACAGAGAGAAACTCACATAAATCCTATCCCTTCTTGTCCTCCTCCCCGGAGAAGATATATGTGGTCTGGCTCTATATGTCAGCAGTCATTGCATGCTTAAGTGCCGACCTAAGCAGCGTTAACTACGGGCTCTACTGCTTTCACTACAATACTAGGCTAATGTGGCAATCAAAAATGCATAATGTCTGCACTACAAAAGTTCGATCTAAATTTGCACACAATTGCAATGCGAGCTGCGAACTTGCAGTGTATGTAGAGAAACACATAATAAAAAGCAGAGGTGCAGACAGCAGAGATGGAGGTACCTAAATACACACGCAGCCCGATTTATAAACACACACACACACACACACACACAATAAACACCACAATTTATTACTTTAAAAGAGATTATGCAAAACAGATATGTATTTCTATGACTGAATTTGGGAGTGGATAATATGGAGAGTATAGACATTTCAGTATTCCAATCATGTTTCTTTTTTTTTTTTAAAAAGGAGACGATTGGATGAAACAGATTTTCATGTTTGTATTTTATGTTCCTAGTGGGTATTATTTAGATTTAATCGGTTTCCAATTTGCAAAAACTCGTCAATGTCTTGAAAATGAAATTGCTGCCATTGGCGAAGCTTACTATAAAAAGGGCCGGGACGATATTCTTATCTCCCGATTAGATACCATCACGATACTGGGGTGCTGATTCGATATGTATTGCAATTCTTCAGTATTGAGATTCGTTATTACGATTTATTGTTTGGGTTTTTTTAATACTAGACCAAGGGAAAAAGTTGAATCATACTCTAGAGACTGTATAATTATGCAACAGAATATGTTGTTTGTCAATGACTCCCAAAACGTGATATATGGGTAGTGATAAGCTGCTTGCACAGAGGACCTACACAGACTTATCTTTGGGGAGGGCAGTCTCATCATAAGCACTGCGGCCAGTAGAGATCGCCGCCTAAATAACTATTAATATGGCTCGTAATAAGCTGCTGCACAGATGACCTACATGGCCATATTTTGGGCAAGACAGTCAATGCACAAAAAGAATGTATCAGTCTTTGAGAAATAGTCCAAATGGATTACACACACACACACACACACACACCTGGATGATTATATATGGTTTTGAGGTGGAATTCCACATCATAATCACAGGGACTTAATGTGTGTCATAAGTACTGGCTGTTTCGCGCCAGTGGCTGTTTGTATCATATGAGTGTCAGCTGGAAAAATACATGACATATCACTGTAGTCGACTGCTAAGAAATAATTGATTGTAATGTGTGTGACAGTAGAACAGAGGTTACAGAAAGCAAGCTGCTGACTTTATTCTTACCTGTTCAAAATCCTAAAACCAGCAGGAAACATTTTGGAAACCACCTTTGAGACAGCTTAAAATGTGAGAACTCATGTTTTTGTAAATGGGAGAAAGCACTCAGTCTTCGAGGAATTAAGTGCAGTTTGGCATGAAGATAATTGACTGAGCTGGGGGACTGCTTTGTTCATTGTTTAAAACGTCTGTGCCCTGGTGACTAGATGAATGCTGCGTGTGGTTTCCTGGACCAACTATGCAAATACTGTTATTTTCTTCTTGAAAATCAAAATCAATAATGTAAAAAAAATAAACTGTAGATTTTAACTATAGACAGTATATAAAGATGGACGACGTGTGTCCTCTGCACAAAAACGAGCCAAAATATCCCACATACGGGTGCTGCTATCTTGCACTGGTGACTGAAGGAATTTTCCTTCTTTAGGCTTAAAGGTAATAGAACACAGGGATTTCCCCAGGTCACATTCGGGTCATTTCTAAACCCAATAGTATTAGGTCAGATACTTCAAGAGCACAGAGGCAAAAATGAAGAATCTGAGTGAAAAGCAGGAACAATAAAGTACTGACTGGGAAAATAGTGGTGCATAAAATCTTGGTGAATGAAGTTTTAACATGCACCACCGGGCAGAATTTAGTAAAGACATGGCCTTTAGACAAAGACAGCAGCATAGCAAGATATAATCAGTTACTGTGACTGGCAAAGATGCTTGTTGACGAGAGCAGACTTGTGTCCAGGAGAAACAGCTTTTACACCTTTGACAATAAAGTACAGTACGTCTCCGACAAGCCGCCTTTCCACCAAGCAGTCCAGTTTGTTATGTTTAGTTTGTAACGGTTATTTTTGCGTTTTCATAAGCAAACGTTGTGGATGGCACCACCAGAACCACTCCATTCCATCCCGTTTAACCCTCTGTCGAGGTACATAGCACACTGACCCGGGACTTAAAGGCTACAAACACTGCAGTCTGTCAACAGAATCGTCACTCTGTGTGCAACAAAGGACTTAATGCACAATTCTGCAGTATTTTTCCTTGCTGTATGAAGCCTCTTCTCAAACAAAGCTTGTCTCCTTGTTGGAATAAACAGCCACGTACCGAGAAGTAAGAACATGACTCACAAGAACACAAGACACATCGTGTTCTTGTTTTCCTTTGTTTACTGTGTCACGTTCGATGTGATGTCACACTACTTACGTGGTTGACGTGGCAGTTACCGTCCGGTAACAACCCCGCCTACGTTTAAGAGCACTGTCTGTGGTGGAAATGCAAAAGAGATCTAATGTCTATTTACATGTAGGTACGGGTTCCATGTGTATTATACGGAAAGCGAACATGGCTATAGTGACACCCTTTTCTGTTTTATAGACGGCCAACAGGATAAACTGGTAGTGTAAAGCAGTAGAACAGATTAACATATTATTAGGTTATATATATATATCTTACACTCCCTTTCATGTACTATCACTGAACAGAAGTGGAGATCTCGCACTCTCTCGGTGAGACAAACTCAAGTACACACATATGGCTGAACCTGTAAAGCAGAGAAGGCAAGGATGGTGTATGGCGCATAAACATGAGGAGAGGACATACATATGAGCTAAATGAGCAAGCTTGCTGTACCAACGTACAGTTTCTCAGCTCTGTGATTTATGGTAGTGAGAACTTGTTATGAATGTTAAATTTATTACACAGACATAAACAAACAGAGATACGAGGTTACAAGATATTTCCAACGGCGGGTAAGGGAAATATTTAAATATACAAAACGTTTACACACATACACACATAAACAATACCTGCACTTCACATATACCTAAATCACAAAACTACACGACACTTGGGGTCCTCCTGTGGCAGATGTGTAACTGGAGTCCATGAGATTACTCAAATAACAGCTTGTCACTCTAATGGACCACTTTTATGTCAACTTTTTCACCCCGTCATGCTGCCATTCTCCGTCAAACAACACTAAACACTTTGTTTACTGCAACCTTTGTGCATCTTTCTGTTCTCTGGATGAGCCCGTCTCATTCTCTTTCTCCTCTCAGAGCCTATACCTCTCTCTCTTGCCATGTCATCAAGCTTCCACCATTATTCTCACGCTCTGCTCTCTCCGTTTCCCACCATGCAATTCCCTTCTCATTCTCTTTACCTTTCCCATTATCTAACTCTGTCCATTTCCCTCCCACAAAAACTGTCTTGTTCTCTCTCCCCTTGCCTCATAGCAGACTCTCTCGCTTTCCCAGTATCTCACCCTCTCTCCCCCTTCTATTACGCTCTCCAGAGGACTTAAGCCCTTAAAAGGAAGTAGCCATGTCCTGCTTATAGCTACATTGGAGTTAACCCTTTCCCTGCATCACCAGGTTTGCTGATTCCACTTAAGGCCTTTAATCCTGACTTGACCTGACCTTTCCTATGTTTATTACCATCTGTGCTTCAGCATGCCACAAGCGGAGAGGCTGATATCAACATCAGAAATTAGCCACACTGATCAATCGTTAGTTATCATTTCAAAGTAATACTATGCTCCCCAATAACACACCTATAATAGTTGTTTTTGAGTACTAGGGAGCATATACACTCCAAAATGAACTTGCAGCACTTAACTTTATTCATTTGTTTTGGCTAACATGTTAACAAATTGCTAGTTACACAGAAAAACATGGACATTCCAGTGTGGTGCCGATTCTACACTACACTCGTAGTCTACTACAAAGGGCACTAGAGACCCTTGTATATAACAGTAAGCCATTTATCTTTTCTTTTATTATGTTAGAAAATATCACTTAATGGAGTTTTAATAAAGAAGAAGATTTTTTCTAAATTAAGGGAAATAGTAAATAGACGTTACTAATCTAGGAGGGCAGGGCGATTATTTGAATTCTATTTCAAATAACGATTTTAGCATCCAACAATTATGAAAACATCTTTTTTTAAATTTGTTTTTCCAGTTGAATTATATTTAAGGATATCCACTGTTAAATAGACACGTTTCTTTTAAAAGTTCACAAAATGCATGTTTACAAAGTCAATAGGTAATCGGGTTAAATTATGATTACCATATTGGCCAAATTAATTGTGATTACGATTTTTACAATAGTCGAGCAGCCCTATTATATGGTGCTTTTCAAACTTAACAGTTCCCAAAGCGTTTTACAGATTGGTCTCATTCACTCACTCACATATACATTCACACACCACCGGCAACAAAGGGAGCAACTTACGGTGTAGTGTCTTTTTCAAAGGACACTTAGACACGTGGGCAGGAGGAGTCGGGGAACAATGGGACAGCCAACACTGGGATTAATGGACAGCCCACTCCACTTCCTGAGCCTATTCTTATTTATCATCAACTAATGAATTTACAGAACACCTTAAAAAAAAAAAAAAAAAAAAAAGAAGCCTCTACTATTTGTGTTTGCTTGTGAACATATTGTCACAGCTTTCTAAACACACCACTTAGTACATGGTTTATTGTGTGGCACAAACAGATAATAAAACAGACACCCAAATATCTGTCTAAGCTGTATACATACCGAGGTTAACTCAAGTAACTCCGTTTTGCTAAATAAATTATGCCCTTAGCGAATAACATAATGTTTACATGAGTAATCTCAGTTATCTCAATATTCAAACAGAAATTCCACAGGTTGTCTATATATGCCATTACTGGCATATATAGACATATATGCCAGTAATGGCAGTATACACGTGCTATTTAGCAGAGGCTTTTTCAAAGTATCTTAGAGAACCATGAGAAAGTGCTTATTTATCTATGTATCTACCCTGTTAATTCTTGACCTGATCATTCCACTTTCCTACAGAGGAACTACAGACAACTGTAGATCTTACCGTCTGTTCAGAAGAGTAGTAAAGCTATAGCATTTCATCTTCTTCTGAGAAAACAGGTTTATGGAAGAATACAGCAGGAATATAACATTGCAGACTGTTGCTGATGCCAGCCCAAAATTATTGTTTGTTTAAAATACTAAATCTATAACATGTAAGAAAATAAAGGAAACAACATAATAATGTACAATTGCCAACGTGTAAATATGATGGAAAAACTACAAAACTGTAAATCAGCTCTCAGAAAATTGCATTGTATACTATAATTTCAGGAGAGACCAACCTAAAAAACAAAAACAAAAACAAAAAAAAGACTGTAGATTGTTTATCGTTTGCTTTTCCCAGACTTCTTTTCTCAGGAGGGAGTACTAAGCTAAAATTGAATAAGCAGTTTGGATAGCGACACATTTGTGAGGTTAGCTAGCAGGCACCGTTCATCAATGATTATCGCCATGTGCTTGCATCAAAGCTGGTGCAGTGTCATGTGAACTTGCGCTACCGCTGAAGAATATGTACAATAGAACTCACATTCTAAATATGAGGCTATAGTTTCATGTTATGGCATTACTACGAGAGCCTAGTATGTGTAACCCCTCAGGTTCTGTTCAAAAGTCCACTATATTATCAGTGACTGCCTGTATGATTAGAAACCTGCAGAAGCTGAGGAATGTTACCTGTCTCTTGTAGAATGTGACATTGCAGAATGTAGGAATAATTTTTCTGACCTTATCTGGCACTGGGTTTAAGAATATCTAGATGGTGCAGATTTTCTGCAACCTTTGCAGTGTTTGAACCAAGAAATAATGTATCTCTATCCCCCAGAAGCGTGTTTCATTAAAACATATTGCCTCTTTTGCCATAAGGGGAACCCACAAGAGATGGGTCTGTAATCATTTAGAGGTCCTGACATACAGTCTAAAAGATGAGACCCCGGAGACATTACAAGGACCAGTATTATCTCAGTTGCCAGGGAATGTGGCAAATCTTGCGTGTTGCAAAGACAAGCTGAAAGCGATGGATAACTACAATGAAAGTTCACAAACAAACATGAATTGCATTAACACACGAGCACAGAACAGTATCAGCCAGACGTCCTGCGTGGTGGTAAAACGTCAAACTGCAGAATAACATTTGCAGCCAGCCTGCGGGTAGGAGAGCGCAACATGCTCTCCTCAAACCACTGGGGTGCAATGTAAACAAGGCCAATCTGGTCTCCCATTACGTGACCATTTACAGTCACAAAAGAACTCCAAAGCTCCACATTCTCAAGACTGTATTAAGAGTTAGGTCATTAAATGCAATACCATTTGACTTGGAGCCTGTGGGTGCTACTTGCTGTGAAATGGGAACTAAGAACGTACACTTGTGCTTACTTTAAATCTGGCGGCCAAAACAATTAGGCTACACAGTGAGGGAATAAAGAAACTGTCACTGAAAAAAAGAGTGAAAAACACATCAGAATGCAAAAAATATCAAGATCATGTTTTGTTTTCAAAGTCAAATTTTCTTTTCCATACCAAATGTAACTTTCACAGATCTGGATTTATAGAAAAGCAGCTTATACAATTTACAATTATAAATATACAACCTAAACACCAAGGGCAAAAAAAGTGAGTGTGTGCTCTTACTCCCTTGTATTTTCAGCTCTCCCTCTCACTCTCTCTCAATGACAACTTTATTCCTCACTGACGAACGGTAAACAGAGCAGCTGCTCTTTAAGAAGCTAAATAATAAGAGGGTTACACAAACACGCATTATCAGAACTGCAATACAAAAAGAGCGATATGAAAGTCTGTCATATCAAGGCTATGTAAATATACTGATAGAAGATACTTGTTGAGGAGCGAAGGGCTGTGAAATACTAGTGACCTCCCCGACTTTCTTTATCTGAATCATGATTAAGCGAGGCCACGGCACTTCCAGCAACGATTGGCTGAGAGCAGTTTCAATGTCAGTGCTTTCTACGGTGACCATGGCTGTGCCAGTTTAGGCAACTATGTTAAACCCACTATCTGGGTTGTTTAGCCTCTTCACTGTCTGGTAAATAGTGAAAACAGCTGGTGGGTTTTGGGATCCATCAGTAACTGTTACTAAAAGAAAAAGACCTTTAAACATTAAATAAGAAGTGGAACCTCTCATTGCCATTGCCTGTTTATATAAGCAAGATATCTCAAAAAGCAGCAGCGTATGGTACACAAAACATACGTCGGCCAATACATTTATAAAATCGGATACATTTTCAATTGCAGTTAATCGATTAACATTCAAGACTTTTCTCCTGTCTGGCCCCCCAGTGGTGGAACCATCCACTTTCAAGAAAAGACTAAAGACTCATTTATTTTCCGAAAATACAATAACACTTAAAAGACACATTGTTTCTATAAAGTATAGTATATTGTACGATATTATAGTACAATTGTATTTTAGTTTGAATGTATTGTATTTGATAATGTACAAAGATAATCTGTTCTTATATTTAATGCTCTTTTCGATTCTGCCATTGGCAGCGATGTACTTACCTAATAGCACTTGTGATTCATCACCAGCCCTTACAAGTTTGATGAGACATCTTGTTGTTTTCGATCATGGTTCTATGATCATTATGTAAAGCTCTTATTTGGAAGTCGCTTTGGATAAAAGTGTCTGCTAAATGCCTAAATGTAATGTAATGTAATATAATAAAGAGAGGCTAAGTGCTCTGACGCTAACTGGTATTTGCTGTGCCAGACGACTACTTTGTGTTAACTTTCAGTCAGACTCAGAGACGAGTATTTTAGAGGATCTTTGTTAAAAAGACAATTTTTATTTAATCTAATTTCATTACTTTCGATTATTTAAACTCGATATATCCAAAGATGACTCAGTAACATACACTAGAAATAATTAAATATAGAAATTTGAGGTGTGGTACTTTCTGACACTCTATTCCCTATTATCTTTCAGATGTCTCCTCCTACTAGTTCAAGATGCATGTTTATGAAGGAAAAACCCAGTCATGGCCTTTAACTGATGTGACTGTCACTCAGTTATTTGAGCCAACTGTTGCAGCAGCTGTTAGTAAATATAGATAGGTTGACATAGCTATCACGGGCCTGACACTTCAACCACAGATTATTGTTGCTGGTGCTTTCACTGCTAAATGAGAGAGGCCCTATAAAGTGCATGAAATGCGTTCGGTAACAACAGTTGTGACAGAGCATCACTCACCATCACAGAGCTCAGAGGTACAGTTGAACTCTCCTCTGTGGCACACACTGGAAGAAGAGTGAAGTAATATGAGGGAGAAACAGTAAGGTTGATATTATTGAACACTGAACAAAGCAATCATCATGTCACCCAGCTGAGCCCATCAGTCTGATGGGCTCAGCTGTGTGACATGAGCTGTGTGACGATTAAATGACGTGTCTGCTGCACGACAGACTATCCATTACAGTATATCAGCAGCAAATCAGAGTAACAAATTGGATTGTTGTTGACTGTATAGTTTGAGACAATGAAATTAAACTCTGTCGATGCTCCACAACATAGATTATAGATTAAGAGACCCAGATTATGAAATCATTCAAATAAAGAGAGACAAAGACGATATCTTACTACTTTAAGATACTGTAAGAGGTACAGACCCAAGTGAGGCTAGGTGTCTAGTATGAAGTGGTGAAAATCTAAATGAATGAATGCAACGACATTCTCTCGCTGCAAGCCACACTATGTATCACAGTATATATCTAAGAAATGATTAATAAGCTAAATTATTGTCTGAAATTTGTGGACATGCAATCTACTTTCAATAACAGAATTGGGCAACTGAGAGGACATTTAGACTGATGA
This sequence comes from Nannoperca obscura, assembly GCA_036024295.1. NCBI lineage: Eukaryota > Metazoa > Chordata > Actinopteri > Centrarchiformes > Percichthyidae > Nannoperca > Nannoperca obscura. Next base: position 10,920 of record JAVQJL010051289.1, read on the forward strand.
AGAAGCACAGCCACTGTTCTTTAGAAGGCATGGATGAATACATTAATAAGCAGAAAAACTATTTATTAAGAAGGACAAGAGGACAAACTTATGAGGAAATAAAAAAACAATGGTGATGAAAACAAATGTAAACCACCCAGTGTAAATATCTCATTAAAAACATCTAATTCATCACAGCACAGGAGACACTCAGTGAAGGTCAATTTCAAGTTCAATGACCACACACAGCTATAACTTCCCATCTACTCTGGTTATAAAATGACACATTTTAATGCTGTGCTCATGTTTGTCTGCTGCCATTAAGATGTTTAAGGAGTTGAGTTTAATATCGGTTTAATCTTCCCCACCACAATCTTCCTTTTTTGCCCTATAGTCACTATTTGCTGCTTCTCCAAAGAGGCAAAGAATTTGCAAATTGCATGAACTTTCAGCACATCCAGTAGAATGCATGCCAACAATGCTTACAATATAGTGTTCTGTTCTTTGTGCTCTACCCTCTTAAATTCATAAATGATGAGAGGAGTACTCTGGGACACCTGTGCACCAGTTCAGAAGCTGTATTTTCTTAAGTCTGCATATAATATTTTAAAGAAATGCAGCCTTCTCTCTGTCTGGAGAACACAAGCTTTCCATCAGCATAATACAATCGACTGTGCAAAGTTGTTTATCGTTTCCTCAAGTCATTAACTTGGGAGCTATCATGAGCTATCATGCATTTACCAGGTATTTGCACTCAGGTGGTCTTTAATGTCACTAAGATGTCACTTAATCTAGACCAATGAATAAGCTGCAGCAAGGTGTGAATAATGAAAGCCAGGAATAAGATCTAGGTTTTGATCTTGGTTCCAGCTTGAATATGTGAAAGTCTTATGCATAGATTTAACCAAACGTCCATCATGTGTTTTACTTAATCTGGTTTACATAGTTTTGCCATTTAAAGAAAAAATTTTAATATTTGACTTTAACAATTTATGGGGCCACCTAAATGCACAATTACTATTGGTCTGTGTGTGGTCAGACTTATTCTGGGAGGAGGCACAAGTTCACCCTGGCATTTAGGTCCCCTAAGGACCCTCCTTCATGGATCATATTATATGTAAAGAATAAAAGGTCAGTCTGGCTGCTCACAACATGACTTCCTGGCTTAAAAAATGTGTAAGTCAGTGAGTGAATGCACTGAAATTGTAAGTGGTGTATTACCATGTGTTGCAGACGTGCTGAATGGTCGTTCCAGGTGGCAGCAGAGCTTCTCTGAACTCCTCAGTGCTGACATTCCAGCTTTGGTAACCAGTCGGCAGGGACAGCAGTGAACAAGGACAGTCAGCGTGGGACACACAGGAGCCTTCATGCAACACCTTCAGTAAGAGGGACACAGTGAGACTGGGGAGAATCAGATCATATCAGGGGTAAAATACAGTTCTATCTCTCTCACAGGTGTCCAGACCTGTTCAGGAGGGCAAGTGCACCCAGGGGTGCAGGGTCCAGGTAAACACTGAGTGAGTGGCCACAGGTCCTCACAGGTATATGGACAGGAACCTGAACAGTCACTAAACACCTGCCCGCTGGGACACTCTGCAACACACACAGACAAATGAACATAAAACAAATTACATCATGTCTCATATATATTTCAATACACAGACGTGTGTGTTTATTTTCTCTATGCATACTTCACAGTCTATGTCTTCAGCACAGATTGGCTCAGTCACATTTGAGGACACTGTAAATAAACTGCTTGGCAATCACTTTATTTAACTATTATAAAGGAAATATATTACTTGGTAGAAATATAATATTCATGTATTGCTAAATATGCTAAATTTACAACTTTCAATGATGTGTGTGTTTGAGTTACCAGGCAGGCAGCTGTTGGTGTTGCATACAGTGTGCTCCAACAGTGGTCCAACACAAGGTGTCCCACCAGGCTCTGGCTCTCTAACGACAGTCTTGTTCCGCACTGACAACCCGCCCCCACATGTGGCGCTGCACTCACTCCAAGGTGACCACTCACTCAACAAGCATCCCACTGGAGAGAGAGAGGACACATATGGAGAATTGACAAGTGATGGCAAAGAAAACTTTCAGTGAGTTAAATGTGCCCTTTCAACACTAGGTTGAATTAGTATGATGTCAAAATGTTTGGGACATTCTCAATTGTGCACGTGTGTACTTGTTCCATGTCAGACCTGGACATGATGGCACATCACAGCTCTCTGTCTGCATGGTGTCAGCACAGGAAGGACCACCCTCTGTGTCCTGGCAGAGGCGTGTCCTTGTCTTCAGGCCACGCCCACACGAGGCTGAGCAGGAGCTCCATGGGCTCCAGAGCTCATAAACTGGACAAGGAAGCTTGGTACACACCAAAGTGCCATTCTCACACACACTGCAGATGGAGGGGTGTTTGGAGAGGTGAGATTACAGCTTGATGAGGTATCTGAACTCTTAGAGAATGTATAACAGACCCAAACAGGCTATACAGTCTAAAAGACATCCTCCACTAATTTTACAAACCAATTTGTGTGAACCTTTCTATAAATTCATGCTTGTAATTTTGACTTTTCACATCCAAGAATAAAACTGACACAAAGCCGTTCTCACCAGGTGTTACAGTCCATGAAAAGCTCCTCTTTAGGGATGAACTCCAGCGTCCCGTTGCCTGATGGGATACCACAGCGACACTCAGTCACTGACACACAGTGGCCATCTTGTAACAACTGTCCCTCTGGACACCGACAACCTGAGAAATTAAAGAAAAAGAAGAAAAAATGAAATAAAAACAGAGAAATGTATATTTTGCCAGCTGAGTCTTTTAAGCTACTGTTCATACTAGAAGTCAAATATTACCAGGGTGACAGGCTCCTTGGAGACACTGTACATGCTCCCATAAGTCAGTGCAGCTGCGAGGACATTGATTGGCACAGCTCTCTCGGTAAGTCCGCCCCCTATCCTCACAGCGCTCACCTAGGAAACAAGAAATAAATAAAGAGATAAGCAAAGCTTACTTTTTGGCTTTTTTTGGCCATTATCAGAAAGATCTGGAAAGATTGGATTGGAATGTGATAAAGGTCTTTCGGAACCCACAGATTGGCTTCCTTTGTGTTTGTGCAACCATCTCTAGATCTAGTGAGTTTTAAACAACGGAACAATTGTACCTGGGCAGAGTCCTGTGTTGCAACTCTGGCTCTGTGTCTGTTGGCTCTTACAGCGGGGTCCAGGCGGAGAGGCCAGGGGCCATCTGTAGCGTTGCTTGACTCCACCACTGCACGGCTCTGCACACGCTGTCCAGGCACTCCACACACTCCACTGACACAGATCTGGAAGGGTAGAATGATTATTATAACCACCTCATGTAGTGCTGTAAATGCTGTAATACTCATCATCATCAATGATAACAAAAGCATTTTTATTGTTTATGGACTGATGTACAAGCATAATAAACAAGCAGTTTATAGATATCGGAACAATGAGTACAAGATTTCAAATATTGGGGATGGTAGTAATTCAGAGCTATTCCCATTCACATTCAAACAGGAAGGGATGATAGAGTTGCGTTCAGGATGAATCATTATTTCCACACACATAGCACAAAATCCAATCAACCGTATATATATCCCCAGAGACACATGGGCATCAAACTCTTCCTTTATTCAAAACTGAAATATCGATGAAACCTGGTACTGGTACTTTGTGTTGATTGGTAATGACGTAGAGATCCCCCAAGACAACATTCTCAGGCCTCTTCTGTGCAACCTCTACAACCATCTCCCACCAGGTCAGATTATGGAAAACATTTGTTTTACTAGAATTATGTGGATGACACACACATTAGAGCCGGCTCTTTGAAGTGAACAACGGGAGACGCTTTGTTTTGGGGGGGGGGGGTTCTCCCTTTTTTTTTTCTCTTCAAGCCGCACGTGATTGATCAACATGTGTGGTGTTGTCTGTGTCTGTGCTGAGCAGAAGGGGGAGGGGCCGCCGTCCTGCACAGTGTGTAACTCACACACAGCACATCAACAGGAGGGAGGGAGATGAGAGAGAGAGAGAGCAGGGGCCACAAGGAAAGACAACGCGAACGCGCTGGAAAGGTAAAGAAGTTAAGAAAATGAGTGACAGCAGGAAACGGAGTAAAATATGGAATCTTTTCAATTATATTGACCATATCAAGGCAGAGTGTAGAGCCTGCAAGAATAAAATCTCATATTGAGCCGGCTCCACAAACAACCTGCACAGGCACATGAGAACTGTTCGTCCATCCAAAAGAGAAGCAAGTGAACCTGATATTAATGAAGGTGCCAGTGTGTCTACTGCAACTGTTGCTGCTGCTGCAGTGTCTACAGCATCATCCAGTACACCACTACAACCACCTAAACCTACAACCCAGAGCTCGTGGGACCCCAGCAAGACAGAACACAAATGATGAAGAACTGGCTAAAACTATTGCACGTGATTTCCAACCATTTTCAATTGTGGATGATTCAGAAGGTTTACTCATGCACTCAATCCAATGTATGCAATTCCTAGCAGGAAAACACTCTCCCAAAACATCATCCCAGGCCTGTATGATAGAGAGCATGCTTCACTGCAACAGAGGGTTAAAAAAGCCACAGCAATTTGTCAACAACTGACAGCTGGACATCCCGAACCACCACATCCTACTTGTCAGTTACAGTTACAGTTTGTTCTGTGCCAGATCGTCTCTTCATGTCACACCGATTACTCCAGGTTATGGGTGAGAGATTAGAAAGATTGTATTGACGCTACCTTTGTTAGATTTAGACCTTTGTTTCTGAAATAGTTAGTTTAGCGTTTTTTCATTGCCACGCCAGTGCGTTTTGTTTTTGGAGATGAGTTTTTTCCTCCAGTGATCAGTTTGTAGTTGTTATATTGGTTTTCCCTGAAGAATTTTTGTTACAAACGTCTGCACCTGGGTTCTGTCCGCACCAGCCTCCGAGGCCCTGACAGTCACTTGGTTTTTCTCAATGCCAATCTTCACTAAAGACAAGCTAAAACTCTTATCTGGATGCAGATTTTTTTCTTTTTGTTTAACACATTTTAATGTATCTTTTGTTGTGTGATTCTGTAAGCTTCTACGTTGTTTCACTTATATATAATAGATATAATGCATGTTTTATATTAATTCATTTTGTGCATAATTTTACATTATTGTTGGTAATAAATTTATTTAAGCAACAAAAAAATCTGAGGAGCCACTTGGGAGCCAAAAGAACCGGCTCTTTTTAGTGATCCGAGCCATAAGAGCCGGTTCTCTAAAGAGCTGGAATTCCCACCACTACTAATCAGGCAGCTGCATTTAAATTTAAGACCTCATTAAGAAAGTGGAATACATCATTCCAGTTCTCAGGTCTTTGCACTGGCCTCCTGCGTGCCATAGAATCGATCTTTTATTGAATGCTAGTATGTTAAGAAACATCCTCTCTGGCCTTATGGGACAGGTCTGCTTACTATTCCCACAATCAAAACTAAACACAAAGAATCAGCATTCAGGTTTTAAGCACTGCTCAAACTTAGTTCTTAAATATTAAGAAAATTCTGTTTATAAAATTCAATATGGAGCTATTTATTCATATCTATCACTGTACAGTAAGCGAACTGTCACTTTATTATGTAAATTCCTGTCTTTTCAAGTCTTATGTAAAGCACTGTGAAATTCCTCATTAAGAGGTGCTACAAATATTTCCCTTGCATATTTCCCTCTCCCACCCAGAGAAAGACATGCTAGAATCCTTTCATCACCCCAGTGACTCTCTGACCCAATTTGTGATTCATTGTGAGATCAAAGTATCACACTGCTACAACATGTTGTAGCAGGAGCTCGGGATGAGCAAAACTGTCCAATTCATTACTTTCCCTCACTGTCTAGTTAGAGGAGCAACTGGAGCTCGACAAAGGCAGACTGAGAAACTGACTGCATTTCTGGACTGAGATAAAGGACTCACTCAGTTCAAGGTGAACCTCTTTGTCCTCTTGGACAGACATCATTACCTCTGCAGATGTTAGCATCTGGACAGAGCCTCTCCTCTACCAGTGGTCTTGGACATTGGCTCTCCTCCTCCTCTCTAGAAATCGGAAGACCAGAATCCAGGTCCAAACAGGCCCGAAAACGGCTCTGGATTGAGACCATCTTACTGCCACTGATATCTCCTGTTTGAGAGGTGCTGTGCTGCAGGGAAGAAGAGGGTACACAGGGAGAGCAGGGAGTCCACTCTGACCACTCGCTGAGGATGACTGAAAGAAGAAAAAACAGGGCAACAGGATGATGGGATATTCAACAAGGAGCTCTTTACATTACTCGTTACTCTGCTTTTTTACCTTGACACTCTCTCGTGTCACACTGCAAACTTCCATCATGGCAAAGGCTGGAGAACAGAACAGCCCAAAAAAACAAAAGAAACAGATTAAAATCAAAATAGGTAAAACTGAGTCAAAGACCCCAGACAAACAAAAGCATAGAAGAAACAAAAAAGAAGCAGATAGACAGAGAAATATCAGAATGATTAAGACGCTGCAGAGGGGCACATATACAAGCCATGGCAAAAGTCCCTTGTACTTCATTAATCCTGTTTTAATGCAGACTACTCTGCTGTAACACAGGACTAATACAGAAAACATGAGGTCCTCTGCCACGGCTCCATATGTTTATAACAGGGTCTAACCAGGTACTGCAGCCTATGGTGACCATGCCCCCCTGAGGGACAGTGACAGCCGTGGGTGGTTGTCCTGAAGCTTGGTGCTGCAGGTGGACACAGCCACACTCCTCTGGAGGAACACAGCTACCGTTCTGATGCAGCAAGCCCTGGAAAGGAAAACACACAATTCACAAAAGAAAATAACTGGTGCAGTGGTAGTGTTTTTGTTTTGGTTAATTTGATTTAACATAGAGGCCAAAAAGAAGTACAATTAACAACAATTGTCAACAGTTCTTTCCCCCTCTACCTACAGAATAATTATAATAATCATACATTTAAATATTTAACAAACAAGGCAAAACAGCCTAATTGTAAAATACATAATGCATTTCAAGTTTCAGCTAGTAATTGCTTTAATATGAAATGGTTATAATTGATAATTGATTGATAATATAATATTATAATATAATTGATATACCATATCAAATGACAACATGAAAACAATGTAGTGATGAACCTACAGAGAATTATCAGCTGAATCTGCAGCTCCTCCCAGCTTTACAGAGCTTTACAGAGCTTTGCAGTCACTTTGAGCTCATTGTTCAGCTGTCCGGTCCACAACTTTGCTGCTTTGGTTCACTTTCTCTACACTCATAGCGTGCCAAAAAAGTCCCAAAAAGTTCAGATAAACAAGCTGTCCACTATCTGCTAAGCACCAAACAGCAGACAGACACAGTTAGCAACTAGCTGGTGAAGATATTGGAGCAAGTTTGCTATGTCAACTTGTTAATATGCCAATGCTGTGGTCACTACTTGTGTTTCCTGCCCCCAAGTGGCCAAAGAAATCAGTTATTGCAAGTTTAAGTACCAGTATTCATTGAAACATAAAATTAATCTGTAGTTGTTCAATTATTTTTGGTAACAAGAGTGTTTTATTTCTATCTATCAGTCTATCAGAGGATGTTTCAGTTTATGGTAATAAATCAAAGTTGGACTTTATAAAATTGAAATTGCAAATCGTATCAAAGTGATGTATTAACAAAGAGAATATTTCACTTAAAAAATTCATGCCAGTATATTTTTACTCTGGTCTCATACAGACATACTATTCTAGCTACGTGCAACTTTTTTTACATGCAGATTGCAATATGTTCAGAATTAGTTTTCAAAAATGTTTTTTTTGCTAATTGCATTTGAGTTTGTAATAACAGTTAGGAGAAGGATCAGAACATTTTGACCTGAAAGAACATTTATTTATATATATAAAGTGTATTCAGATGTAAAATTCAGATCTAAATAGAGAATGTGCACTGAAAGTTGTGTTTGCAATTATGATGTGTGAAACATTAACAAAATATCACAAATATCAGCTTGTTTTGCATTTCACTCATTTGATTAATTGTCTCATTCACATTTGTCCTCAATAACCAGAAATCAAACAGTTACAGTCACAAGATTCGTCTAACCTGCCTGACATGATTGATGATGTTGATGAATGAATCTAGTTCAGGTTTGCTTTCTTGTAGGATGAGTGTGAATGTTGATGTGAACATAGTGTATCCTGTATAGATTATAAAATAAACTAGGGCTCATGAAATATTCACCTGTGGGCAGTAGCAGCCAGGTGTACACTCCCTGACATCTAAACACAGATCTCCACGGCCCTGCAGTGCACACTGCTTCTCACAGGGCACACCACATGCTGAGTACACAAATGGGGCTTCACAATCTACAAGCATGACAAAAACATGCACAAAATCAAACACACACACAATCATATGCATATAGTCAATCAAACACACAGCGAATGGGGGGGAACAATGACAGATTGTGAACATATTTTACCACGGTTGTTACTCACCATCACATTGACTGAGACTGCATGTCCGGCTCTGTGTTTCAACAGGAGTGCACTGTTGTCCCCTGGTGGCTATAGAGAGAGCTACACGGTAGCGCTGTTGCCTCTGAGACGTACAGGAGCACCTAGACCAAACACTCCACTCTGACATGGGACAGCCTACAGAAGAAAACACAATCAATCAACCACTGTGGTCCTACACACAGGTGTAAACCCAAACTTCACACTATTTATGACTCACTTAAAATGTGTGAAGCAGCAAAAATCCAATTAGCAACCATGATAATCTGACACTAACAACAAATAGCGAAATCAATTGTTTAATCAACAGCCCTATTTAGCTAAGGACAGAGCCGGAAAATATATCTTATTTATTGAATTATTCAATATATATATTCAATCTAAAACCATCATCAGTAATATTCAACCTGTGACCAAGATATATAGACTCCACCTGTTCACTTAGACTTGGATTTGTATAACTTAAATACTGTATCTCCTCATGGACTGGGATATTGACATTACACATTTCTAGTTTCACACTCTTTTCACTGAAGACTGATTATCATCTAGTATGTTGGGTTACTCATGGTTTATCACATTTGTACCATGTTTTCAAATCATCTTAGTAAGATGTTGGATGTACTATACATGAGTTACATTTACTTTCTACATCACTACAACACTTCAAATGACCTTTCTTTCAGGGTGTTAAGCATTTGATTGCACTCCAGTAATTGATATTTCTGTTTAATTATGTGATGTGTACATATTGACGTAAGTGATGGGCTCAACTTGGGATTTACACTTGGGATGACTCACATGTTAAATATTACCTGATGAAACTGATGATATTAAAACATTATTTTACTTCAAAGTGCCTCCTGCTGTTTGACTCTGATCAGCATCATTTTACCAAGCTGACCACAACCAAAAGTAACATTTGTTGAGTTTTGTCTGTATGTACCTGGACAGGGCTGTTTGTAACACAGCTGGGTCTCCTCTTTGTTCCTCTCAGCCTCAATCTCAGCAGAACATGCTGCATCTCCTCCCTCACACACACACACCCTGCGCCGCCCCACAGAACCCGCGCCACAGCTCCGGGAACATGGTGACCATGGTGACCAGGGGCAAAGGTCATCTGTAGACAAGAGAGTCAATATCATGAGAGCAAATGTGAACTGTGTGTACACAGTTTTCATCCAAATGGAAATATTATTGATGATCTGACAGATACTTAAGATGGCTCTGATGAATGAATGAATATAATTGTGGCATTTTTAAACAAACCCAGACAGGGAGGAGTGTGACAGTCCTGTCTTTCTCTCTTCGGCCCGCTGCAGTGAGATCCATTGTTACGTGGAGGGGGATTGATACAGGCACGGGTTCGAACATGTGTGCCCTGACCACAGGTCACTGAACAGTCAGACCACACTGACCATGGGGTCCAACCACCATCCACTGCAGACAATAACAGGATTTGGAAAAATAAATACATATCATACAAGGTAAGATTTTCCCCATCACAGGTCATATAGAAACAGGTATATTCTCTGTACATTCTCTTTCATTAAAAATATAATGCACACATTTTAATTTACTCTCTGTCTTTAGAATGAATTACAGTGACCCACCTCTGCAGTCAATGTCTTGGCAGTAACCTCCTTCTGGGGTGCAAGTACTAGAAGGCAAAATGTATACGAATATGTATATAAAGTGTTTGAAACACAAAGTGGAATCCTTTCAATTCTCATTTCCTTTCAGTGCAAAGCCTTAATCAGCAAAAAGTTATTTGTGTGCATCCCTCTCACCATTGTTTACACTCGCCCTGCAGCCAGGTGTCCCCCACACGGACCTCCTGGTCGTCATGGAGACAAAGAGGTGGGCAGGGTCCTGGATCGCAAAATTTATGCTGGACTTCCTCGAACTGGCAATCTGATCCTTCAGTCTCTGGGATCAGAGACCTGACACAAAACAGTATGTTTGTGTTTCTGGTTAACTGTACTGTATAATTCTCATTACAAAGAAATACATTTCTCTGAGAGGGTGGCAATTTGAAAATGAACAAGTAATAATAAAAAGTTATAATTAATATAAACAGGTCTTTGTGAGTTTCTCACCTATATCTGGTTCTCTGGCCCCGCTCACAGGAAACGCTGCACGATGTCCAACTGGACCAGGAGCTCCAAATGCAGGAGGCCTGGCAGCTGTGATTGGTGCAGTGGAGCTGTCCATCAGAGCAGCTGCAGTTGTTACACTCCACCTGATGCCAGCTGCCAGCTGCCCAAATCTGTCCCAGTGAGTCCACACAGTCACACTGCCACAGCTGCACACACAGCCCGTCCTGCTGCAACTGGCCTGGACATACACATGCACTAGTTATTTAAACTACAAGCTATATGAATGGCCAGACATAAGGGTTTTATTAGGCTCATTACATTGCAGCAGCATGTTTAGGGCTATAGCTACCTTAGTTTGTCAGTCAACTGAAAGTTACATTAGGTCTGAAGGATCAATTCTGAATCTTTTATTTATTTATTGGCCTAAAAGTTGTTAGTTATTAGTATGCCAAGTTTAATAATAAAACATATTTACAATTGTAATACATAAAATAAGAATTTTAATAATTTTACAATGAAAAGTCATATTTAAATATTTAAAATTGAAATATTACAGAGGACAATACCGTGTCCATGATGGTAGCTACAGCCCTGGTTCTTACAGTATTCACAGTGAGGTCTGTAGATCTTCCAGAGTAATCAGGTCATCTTTATGGAAATAAATGTTGCTGCTGATTTTTTCAATGCTGCCTGTGATCAGCACATATTAAGTTCAGTTAACCTAAATTGTATTTTGGTTGAGGCAGAAATCCCAGAGACAGATAACCTGGACAAATAAAACCAAACTCTTTATGGCCAGATACCATTATATATAACTGACCCTTTAAATGTTTTATTTGAAGCAAATCTAAACACTGTAGCAACAGCAGTCTTTACTAACGTTGTGTTAACAACACCCAGGCTCATTCAGATACATCTTTTGAATAACAGCAGGCACAGAATCTTTAGGGAAGAAGCACTCAGATATGCAGTCATACACACAAAAACATGCGTATCTGTTAATAAAATGAAAGCAGCCTCCGTGCCTTTAGGGCAGTGACAGCCAGGTTGACATTCGGTGTTGCCCTGGCACTCGATGCCCTGCTGGAGGTCTGAGCAGCGCTGTGGACACTGGTTGGCACACGACACGAACTCCTGGCCCAGCGGGCACCCTTTCTCATCTGACAATACACAAACAGAAGGTCATGAATTTTCCCATGATGCTTCCAGCATTTTCTTTGCATAATGTTCCTTACCAAGAATGCTGATCACAGGCTGTGATGACTTTTTGTAAACAAAGAGGTACTTAGCCAAGCCCTTAACAATAGCCACATGCTGAATTAATGAACTTTGGACTTTGCACAGGATGAACTATCCTTGGGGTCATGGCAATCTAAACTCAACAAGCGTTTATGTGTGACCATGTTGGGTCTGTCTCACCACAGGGTTTGATGTTGCAGGGTTTGACCTGGTTCTTCTCTCCTTCACACTTCTTCCCACCATTTTTGGGTGGAGGGCTGGAGCAGGAGCGAGTGCGTATGGAACGCCCACCACCACATCGCTTATCACAACGGGACCAGGGACTCCAGCGAGACCAACCTCCATCCACTAAAGCGTCCACACACAAACAGAGAGCACAGACATAATAGCTGAGATAAACTGATTATTCCAGTTTATTACAACTGGCCATCATTTCTTAATTTTAACTCTCTGTTTGTTCCCACTTTCAATCAACTTTCAGTTTTCAGATTTTCCGATGACCTCTGTTTACCAATTAGCTTGTTGCCGTCAAAGTTTAAAACTGTTCCTTTCGTCACAACCTTTATTTTTTTAAGTATATAATGTGTTTACATGCTGCACTTAACTCAATAAATGTGTGCTTAATCAAGCTATGACAAACTGAACTAATACAAAAGACATCCATGAGTGTGTGTGTGTGTGTGTGTGTGTGGGGGGGGGGGGTACAGGTTTATCTGGCTTTGCCAGGCAGCCACTGATTTCTATCATTTCACTAAAATATAAACCTTATGTCTGCATTTATTGTTGTCAATATTTGTGGTAATGCAGTTGTAGGTGTAGAATACACAACAATAATTTTAGAATGTTCACAGACATTATTCACTGTAATAACTGTTGGATATTTGAACCCTATTTAAATGAATGGAAATCAATGTCTGTAGGGTAGGTAAAACACACATTGCAGCAGTGTACATCAAGACAGAATGTACAGTTCCAGACATAAATAAAGTTTGTTGATTGACTTTACATGCTGATCAACAGCTGACCTCTACAGGGCCTGATGTTACAGAAGCGATGCTCCAGATTTCCTCCCAAGATGTCTTCACACCATGAGCCATTGTTCCCAGGGCTGAGGAAGGTTCGGATCCTCTCCTGCTGACCCACTCCACAGGACCGCGAACAGGAGCTCCACTCTACCCACTCTGTCCATGAACAGTTCCTCTGTATACAGTCAGCCCCTACACATACCTCGCCTCCACCTGGGAATGTATTACAAAAGATATAAGACTGTTTAATAAGTAGTAATGAATTGTGATGCTTCAGATTAATTGCTGGCATCTCATCTCTTGTTGTAAATCTTCCACCTGTCATTAAAGTTGATTATAATTACAGTAAACTGTTTGTTTATGGTATTCATATATATTTATTGAAGTACACAGAGCTCATTTTAAACAGTCAGATCAAAGTTATTAAGCCAGAATAATGGCTGTTTTTTTTATTCATTTCCTACATAGCCTTTACCATATTAGTTATCTTCCCTCACTACTCTGTTGTGTACACACACAGATACAAAGTTCACACAAACATGCAAACATATTTTTTCTCTGCATGGTCTTACTGTTTGTTTATACTACTGTTCACACCCTAAAACTTTAGATAAAAACAGTTGTTGATTTGAATACATCCATTTTTGTACACAAAACCCCATATCTCAAACTGAGTTATTAAATAAGACAGCTTGCCTGAACTAATCTCTTCTTTTTTCTTTTTTAAAAGATAAAAAGATTTCTTTGGCACTTTTTTGCCTTTATTGGATAGACAGAGAGAGAGCGGGGACGACATACAACGAAAAATAACAGGCTTACAATGTAAGTGAGCAGATGTTTTGTGAAATTTATGTTTAACTGGTACAAGAAAAGGTACTTGTAGTCGTACCTGAACACTGCGGCAGGTTACAAGCCTTCTGTTGGTGAGAGCTTCCAGAACAGGCAGGTTTGATACACTGTCGATGACGGGACTTCATTGCCGGTCTGAGAGCATCAGTGCATGTCTTAGTGCAGGGACTCCATAATGACCAGAAAGAGAAACCAGCATCCTCATCTAAAGATGGAGGAAGAAAGTTGATGAAATAGGGAGATGTCATTTAAATGTTTTGATTTTTTTTGTCTAATGAGGGAAAACATGGGAGCAGACAGGATTTAAAATAAACATAAAAAATCTCAATACAATGTACCATACAGACAAATAAACTGCAGAGAAAGAAAGAAGAGACATTTGAGAGAAAAAGTAATTCAATACTGTAAATAAACAAATCTCGAACTGGTCTTATACATTGTATGAAGGGATATTTTACCTGGTAAAACTGGTTCTTCAGTAGGACCAACAATTACTGCCAACAACAAGCAAAATTCAACATCAAACCCAGCTACACCATTTAGCATTGTGCACAAACAAGCACTTGGCATCATATACTATCTCTGTTATGACTATTTAGAACAGCTGCAAATGAAGCACACAGAATAGCCCTTTATAATTAAATAACATCTATGATTTAAAGTGTTATTCTTTTTCTCCATCCCTAAACACATACAGTACCTACTCTACATAAATTTGCCCCTGTACCTGGGCAGTCAGGGGCCTGGCAGTACGTGGTTTCCTGGCGTGGCCCCTGGCAGTCTCTCCCTCCGTGGGCCATGGCAGGCTGTGTGCAACCCCTTGTGCGAGTCTTCAGTCCCAGACCTCCACAGAGCAGTGAGCAGGGGCTCCAGGGACCCCAGGGTGACAGACCGCCGTCAACTGGGCAATGCTGCAGGGAACAGTTCCACCTGCCATGTTCACAGCCGCTACAGGGATCAGAGGGAAAGATGAGTGAGGTGTAGTGCTAGTCGTGTGAAGACATTGACTATGAAAGCAATGGTGATGAAGGGAAGCTTTAAAGTTAGAAATGGGGACACAATTGAACAAATCCATGGTACAGTATGTGTTTTTAATTTGATATAGAACCAGGGGGTTCCAATTTGCTACTTTTTAAGATCTTAAATTAGGATACCTAATTTTTTGTAGATATTGTAGGAACCTACAGATACAGATACTCTGCAGCAAATATCCCCATGATTTTCTGCTTACCAGGTGCTGCAGTCATGGACCAGTGTGTCTCCAGACTCCAGTTCCACTCCCTCAGAGATGCTATGGAGAAGCAGAGATGAGACCGGTGTGACCGAAACATTCTGCAGAGAGGCCAGAAACTCTTCGTCCACCAGACATGGACACTCCTGAAACACACACAAGAATCACACTGAAATATTTCTTTCAGTTTTGAATTACAATTTCAATGGTATTTTAGGACATCACTGTAAGTCTGTTGGAAAACCTGCAGTGATTACCTTAACACTGAAATCCTTTTTGCTAATTTGGCATTGTTTGGAAATGTGATAACTATCAACTTTTAGTGCTTTTGTGTTGCAAGCTTTAACGTTAGTGTCATTCATGCATATTAAAAAGACATCAGAATGCTAAAGTTGCCCAGAGCACAGGGAACCCACCCCTAGGCAGACTCTGTGGTGTTGGTAGGTGTGCGGGGGGCAGTGGCAGCCTTCCTCGCAGCCGTCAGAGAAGCAGCCCTCCCGGCCGCTGACCTGAGCGCAGCTGAACGGACAGCCTTCACCTCGTTCACACTCCCTGTACAACTTGCCAGGAGGGCAGCCCACTTCTGCACAATAACATGTCAGCATAGAGACACAGACTTAATATATTCAAAAACAGTCTTCAAATGAAAGCTTTTCTAGATTACCCTGGATCGTACAATAAAAAAAACTTTGATGAGCTACAGCTACAGGTATTCTAAAAAGCAGGACTCACCGAGGCAGACTTGGGTGTTGCAGGTCTTGCTCTGACGGCTGAGGCCACGGCAGGGTGGAGAGCTGCAGAGACGAGAGCGAGACTGCTGTCCTCCACCACAGCTGACCGAACACACAGACCACTGAGACCACGGTGGTAGCCAGGGGTGCACAGTGTCTGGAAGCAAAAACACATTGAGATGTCACAATGATGAGTAGACACATGAGATATGAGACATGAGATAAGATAAGATAAGATGAACCTTTATTAGTCCCTCAATGGGGAAATTGCAGGACTACAGCAGCAACAGTAATAGTGCAAACATAATAGATATAAAAATATAGCATGCAAAATTGTAAACAGTACAGAATAAAATAAATATATATACAAAAAAACAAGAAATTTACATTACTGTGGATATCTATTGCACAGTGATATTAATTATTGCACAGTGGAGTTATCAGTCTGTGTGTACTCGGGAGCAGTGCTGGTTGTAAAGTCTGACAGCGGCAGGAAGGAAGGACCTGCGGTATCTCTCCTTTACACACCGCAGGTGAAGCAGCCTGTCGCTGAAGGAGCTGCCCAGTGCTGTTAGACAGTCCTGCATGGGGTGTGACGTGTTCTCCATCAGAGATGATAGCTTAGCCATCATTCTCCTCTCCATCACCACCTCCACTGAATCGAGGTGGCATCACAGGACAGAGCTGGCCTTCTTAACCAGTTTGTTAAGTATCTTTCTGTCAGCACTTGATATGCTGCTGCACCAGAAAACCACACCATAATAGATGGCATAGTAGGTAAGGACTTGTCAAATTAACAAGAGGGATGAAAGCATCTTCTGTTTTCAAAGGGTAATGTAAAAAATCAATTATTTTACATTTTAGTAAAGCTGAGAGAAAAAATCTTTTTCCAACTTGTGTTTGAAGAACTCAAGACATTAGGCCAGACCTGTGCACAGGTGTATGTTGCAGTCTTTCTGCTGGTCAGCGACTCCCAAGCAGCCTCTCCCACCACTCTGAGGGGACGGGTTATCACACTGACGTCTCCTAAACTTGATTCCTCCTCCACAGGGAAGCGAGCACTCAGTCCAGGCCCCCCATTGGCTCCAGCCACCGTCAACGTGACAACCAGGGAATGATTGACACTGCAGAACACCAGCCTGGCATGAACTTAAAGACGACAAATCACAAATGTAATGTATATGAAATGTAATTACACACACACACACACATATATATACACATGAATGTTGTAGAGCTATTCAGTTGTGCTTTACCAATTATTGCAGTCGCTGATGATGCTGTCTCCTGGATTTGCAAACTGCCAATCAGATCCACCAGGCCATAACAATGATGCATTCCTGGAATCTAGCCAGTTAAATGTCATGTCTATAGCAAAGACAAAAATCAATTGATTAGGCTAATCTCTGCTTAGTCCAATACAGTTTATCTATACAATATAACTACTTCCATTAGCAATGTTGACATAAATAGATTGTGGATCTAACCAGTAGCAGAGCTGTTGTGGTATTTGCAGCGACACTCTTCCCTGGCCACACACACCCCATCTTGCAAAACCATGTCACCCGGACAACCACAGGTCAGTCTGCACCCGGTGAAGTCCAAGCACTCTGTGTCACCATGGAGATCTGAGCAGGAGCGAGGACAGGGCTTCCCACAAGACCATTCTTCCAGGTCTCCATCACAGTCTGCAGTATGCAGGAAACAGAGAATTTCACATACAGCGTTTTATGGTCCAGTATGCTTTGACAGAGTTTGATGCAACATAAAGGCTGCAATAAAAAACCAAGAAGCTTATTGAATGAAATTCATTCCTGAACTGGATGATATATCTCTGTTGTGTACTGCAGCAGTACAGGAGCCTGTCACCTTGCTGTTACCGTTCTGTGGGAGTTGGACATGCACAGGAACATGACAGGGCAGGGAGAGTTCACCCAAAGAAGAGGATTTATTAATATTCCCTATCAGTCAGCCCCTTCATTTTATTATAGTCAAGTAGCCTCTTTTCTCTGTCCCAGGTTTCACCACCAGGGACAGATACAGAAATGCTAATGGTTGCAACCTTGTATCTTGTGAGGCCTCTCTTATTTTTTTCCACATCCTCACCACAACTCAAATTTCACTCTTTGTTTTCTCATTTATCCTCATTTCCATAAATAACCTCCACTTGAAGTGGGACGTCAACATTAATCCCCAATATATATCAACCCTTTATGCTGACCTGAACAGACGGTGATGTTATCATGGCAACCCCGCCTCTGCCTGCTCTCTCCATGACAGGGCAGGCCCCCAAACTTGGTTGGAGGACTATTACACTCCCTGGTGCGAGTGGACAACCCGGCGCACCCATCACACTCTGACCACGCAGACCAGGGACTCCACAAACCATGGACTAGAAGGAGAGTCACAAACAAATTATGTGTAATAGTGTAAGAGTTAAGCACTGAAAAAAATAATGGGTACAACAAGGAAAAGTCATTTTTATATTTGTCTGCCTATAAACAATGACATCAAAATACACTTAGAAGACGAAGAACAGAAGCAGGAGAGGATAAATGGAGGAGATATGAAGGAAAAATTAAGAAAAAAGCTGAAAAAATATATATCAAAATTCAACTTTGTCAAGTTACTATGGAGAAAAGCATTATATCTAAAGGAGATCTGGAATCTGTTTCATTCTCCAGTCACATGAAATATTTCTTTCTTGGGGGAAAAAAACATCCTAGCTTAACTGTGGTTCCGTCATTAGGAAGCAATAATATTGATGATGAGTGTGGACAGTGTGGACAGTGTACCTGGACAGAAGGTGATGACAGTGCAGGGCTGTCTCTGGATTTGAACTCCGACCCCATTGTGTATTTCTGGTTCTCCAGAGCAGGCCGCTCCTCCAGCCTTGGGCTCAGGACAGCCACAGCTCCTGTACCGCGTCACAGACTCTGCCCCACAGGTCCTGGAGCACGGAGTCCACCCTGACCACTCACACCAGCCACCTGACACTGGAAACACACAGAAAAATGCAAAATCTACATTTATGGCCCTCCCCAGACATCATTTTCCATTGCACATTTGCTTTTAATCGGGAAGTCGGAAATAAATAAAGTTCATGTTTACACTGGTTTACAAAGAAAGAAAGACTCTAGAAAGAGTTTCTAAACTTTCCACATACAGAGACATATACCAAAACTCACCTGGACAGGGTCTTTTGGTGCAGATGAGCCCCCCCCCCTCACAGGTGCTGAAACAATGAAGAAATACTAAAATAATTATTTTCCTTTCCCTTCTGGATGTTTTTCTGTTAAGTATAAATTTGGGGTATATGCACTATTAATCTGTATGTGCTCCTTGTGTGTGTATTATTCTAACCAGTTGTTACATCCATCAGGGGCTTCAGTGGTCTCCCCTGGTTCCAGCCTGTGTCCAGTATTGAGGTCCAGACAGGGACAGTCGTGTCTCTCTACACAGACTGTCCCATTAGCAGACAGAACCTTTCCCTCTGTACAGTAGCACCCCGGCTCACATTGCCACTCACAGTGCTGAGGGACAGGAATGAAATGTCCTAATCATAACCAAAATTTGTATGAACAAACTATGACTTAATGTTAAAGTCATGTTCAGTGTGATACTCACAGCCAGGTCCTCACAGGAGCGAGGGCAGGAGGGACCACAACTACTGAACACTGTGCCTGGGACCTGCGAGCATGGCGCTACTAAAAACACACAGGAATAACACATTGTCAAAACATCGACTGTACTGTGAACAAAACTCAATATGCATACGTAGACCATGCATACTCAAAAGCTTTGTAAATGTACCTGGACAGTGGTCAGTGTTACAGGCTATGGCCTCAGTTCCCAGCCCCTCACAGTAGCTCCCCTCCTCCTCTGGACTGGGACTGTCACACTGTCTTCTCCGGCTTCGAATCCCCCTACCGCATGACTTGGTACACTCCGTCCAGGTACTCCATTGACCCCAGCCACCGTCACCTGGAAAAAGCCAACACATTATCATGATGAAATACTAATAAAATAAAACACCAAATTCACAGAAAATAAATATTCGTTTACTGCGTATATCTGTTAATTTCAATAGTAGCTGGTAAACACATGAATTGCCCAGTGACAGTAATTTAACCTGGAAGCATTAATCATAAGGAGATCACAAGGCAAAGTGAACAGAAACAAAGTGATCCATCCATCCAAGTCATCATTTTGTTCACACTGTAAAGTGTAATGTTTTTAATGTTTAATGTATTTCAAATCTGAAATGTCACCTTGTGGCTTTCATTTCTCAGAATGAACTATAAAAATTATGTGAACAGTATCTCTATACTGTGTTTACTGTTATCAATTTTTTTATTGGTAGGAACTCATCCTGTGTCTGTCCAAATTGAATGTTCCTGGAAATCAACACATGCCAGAACAAATGAAGTATTAAAAATAAAACTTGAATCTCACTGCTATACGATTGTTTAGTTGACTACATTAAAATTGTACGGATTGTACGGATTCAGTCAAAATGCGCATACAGGCAATGTAATATAATGGCAAAACATTTACATATCAAAAGTGTAAGTCAATACAAATTGACACAAAAAAAACTCACGGCCACATGGAGTGGTGACACAGACTTGGTCCTCTCTGTGAGGGCCCAGACATTGCAGGCCACTGCCAGAGCGCTGGGGGCTGGAACAGAATCGATATCTAGACTGGAGACCCACTCCACACAAAACTGAACACTGACCCCAGGGAGTCCACACTGACCAGTGGCCATCAACTGGAGAGTGTGTGAGTTTGTATGTGGAAGAACAAGACATGAAACATACAATGTAGAAAGATGAAGTAAAAAGAGGACAGTGTTACTCATATTACGTTTTCATCAGTACAGCTTAATCACAATGGCTATTGACATTGGCTGTGAAGCTGTAGCTGTCTTAAAAGATAAATTCTATAACTTTTTGCCTACCATTGCAGCTGACTTGAGAGCAGTTTATCAGCCTCCCTGCTTCACATGTACTAAAAAGTAAAGACACAAGAGTTAAATCATTATAATATCTCTTCTTTGTATACTGATGAACAGAAACACATGCTGGTGGAGTTACATTCATTATGGCTACAGATAAATTCAATAAGATGTGGGGCCCATTCTTCAGACCTGTTGAGGGGTTCAGTCGCCTGGCTGTTTCTGAGTGAATCACATAAAGACTCTCCCTCCAATTTTCTGAATTAATGTAAAGTGTAAGCTTATATGATTATACCCCACATTGTTTGCATGATGTATGCTGTATATTTATGTATATGATTTATATGTTTTTATTTGTTTGTTTTTTGTTTTTTATTGGGCGGAGGGCGGTTGTTGGATTTGTAATTGTAATTATAATTTCCTTTCTTTGAAAATGTAATAAAAATGAATTATGGCTTATACAGAAAGTTTGTTTTACTTACCAGTTGTTGCAATCTGTGGGCACAATGTCTCCTGGTTTGTATTGCTCCCCATCTACATCACAGCGACAGTCAGATGCCCGCACACACACACCATCCTGGAAACATGAAGGACCATGAAGTATATTGTGGCTGTGATTACTGTATGTGTGTTCAGCCACCACACCCACCTGCTGGACAGTCCCATGTGGACACTGGCAGCCTGGTGTGCAGTTCCTGATAAGGTCCATTGTGAGGTCTGTACATGACACTGCTCCCCTTACACACTGCATCCACACCTGATCTGGAGGACACACCCTGCCATCTCCTGACACAGAAACAGAGACCGAGCAGAGATAAATGAAGACCCATCTCAGTGTAATTTAACACAAAAATCTGATTTTATTAGAAACTAAACATCCAATGTTATTCAGTACTGATATCACCAAAGCTCCTTGATGCACTGATATAATACATCATTTGGCTGGCAAAAACATAAAATATGTAAAGTATCATCCATTAATCTGGAAATGAAGTAAATCTTTAAATACTACATAAATGCCTTCTTGATATATTATAATAACCAGCCACATTTAAGTTTTTTGTAGTTACATATGACAACATTGAAACTAACATTTCAATGATTTTCTGTAACTCTGTCGAAGCACTTTCAAGACCTTGAATTGTTTTCCTTACTGGCTTCTTATTGTTGTTGAATATGTGACAGACGTTGCATACTACATTCTGCTGTCTTCTTGAAAAGTCCCCACCTATACAGTTCTGATATTAAACATGTATTGTCAGAGGAAAGTGTAGGTCTTGCTGTACCACAGGGCTGCAGGTTACAGGCACTGAACTGCTGAGCGGTGCCGTGGATTTGGATGGGCCCGCGGGTTCGGGTCCTGTAACCTCCTCCACATGTCACCGAGCACTCTGACCACGTAGTCCATGGTTCCTTTACACCTTCAGACACATCACAGCTAGATTAACTTCCAAATGTGTGGTTTGTTTTCATTTCTTTGAATGCTCAAAGGAGTAAAATAAAAAGCAACCAAGTAATTCTCCTCACCAAAGCAGGGTTCAATGCTACAGGTATCAATCCCAACTCTGTCTCCTGTGCAGGGACGACCCCCAAAAGCTGGAGGAGGATTGGTTCCCGAACGAAACCGCCTTCTCACACCAACATCACATGTTCGACTGCAAGCGCTCCACTGGGTCCAGCTGCTCCAGCCACAGTCCACTGAGAAAGATGGAGAGAATGGGAGACAAATTAGGAAAGAACAAAAGACGGTGTGACCAGTGATGGGCCGTCAGAGCCAGCAAAGCCTTCTCTGCTGGCCCAACATAAATCATGATCATAATTTGATAAAAGTTGTTGACAGTAGGCCTTCAAGAAGGCCTCACGTTGAACATGACATGTACGCGTCCTGTGATTGGATACTGTGGCACGCTGGCACAGCTGTGTGGTTGTACTCAAAGAGACCTGTGTCATTGTGTTTCATTGTGCCGCTGGCTGTCGCCAAGATGTGGCCATCTTGTTGGTGTCTTTCTGATATTAAACTGCAATTTTGCAATTTAGTGTACAAACTTGTTAAAGCTTGCCTGTATTCTATGTGAACTTATTAATACTTTTTGGACAGATAATTTTAAATACCCTTTTATTTTTTAGTTTTGACAGTACCATGTAGAGATATGTTTTAATTGCTGATGCGAGTTTATTAATTTTTAAATGCGCTGGAAAATAGCCCGTTTTGTACACAATTGAAGTGATGCAATCCCCAGTAGTGCGTAAGTGTGTTTCTGTAAACTATTTCTCCAAACGTGGTCACTAGGTGTCATAAAGGATGGTATTATGAGGTATTTATTGAAGTCGGACTAAGTAGGA
>JAVQJL010051308.1:0-11535 GCA_036024295.1 Nannoperca obscura
CAAGCGGTGAACAGGACTGCACCAACCTACATCCAGACCATCCTTCAGCCTTACACCCCCATCCGCCAACTACGGTCTGCCTCAGAGAACCGCCTGGTGGTTCGATCTCAGGGACGCCCGCTCACATTCAAGACTTTTATCCTGTCTGGCCCCCCAGTGGTGGAATCAGCTCCCCACATCCGCCAGACAAACAACCTGTCTGGCCACTTTAAAGAAAAGACTAAAGACTCATTTATTCCGGGAATACAACAGCACTTAAATGACACATTGTTTCTAAAAAGTATAGCATATTGTACGATATTATAGTAGAATTGTATTGTAGTTTGGATGTATTGTATTTGATAATGTACAAATATAATCTGTTGTTAGATTTAATAGTCTTTTGGATTCTGCCATTGGCAGCGATGTACTTACTTATAGCACTTGTGATCCATCACCAGCCCTTACAAGTCTGATGAGACATCTTGTTGTTTTCCATCATGGTTCTATGTATTTATGTGAAGCTCTTATTTGGAAGTCGCTTTGGATAAAAGCATATGCTAAATGCCTAAATGCGATGTAATGTAAAATTCAGGTATCTGTCTGATAATATTGGCCAAGATATTGTATCTGTTGCACTCTAGTCTGAACAAAAATGTGTTTTATGATCTTTATAAAGATAGAGTTATTGCAGGACTGCTCACTTGGATTGTATTTGATTGTATAGATTATATTGTGTCCACCCTCTGCCTATTAAATGCCATTTAACAAGTCAAGTCAATTTTATTTATACTGCCCTATGTCACAAATCACAATTTGCCTCAGGAGACTCTACAGTCTGTACAGCATGTGACACCCTCCTTACACCGATAATAAAAGCCCTTTAAGAGGGAATAAATGTTAGAAAGCTCAGGAAGAGCAGCAGAGGAGGGTTCGCTCTCCAATAACGGACAGAATAAATTCACAACAGAAAACCATAGTACATACGTGATATGAGGACAAAATGTAGATAGTAAAACATAAGTGAAGAGAACAGATCCCGGAGGACATGTAAGCAGCTTCAGGTGTTGCCCAACAAGTCTACGTCCTGTGTCGTTGACTTGCTTATGTATGCCACTCTTTTTTCATATTGTGTTGTCATTATTGATTTGAACAGATGTGTATTTATAGTTGTTTCTTCTCCAAGCAGTCTCTGCACGGTTTCCCTGCAGAAGCAGCAGAGCAGTAAACTGTTGCGATTTTCAAACCCAGTCTGTGTCGTCTCATGTTTTTCTACCAGTAACCCCGACTGCAGAGACTCACAAACCCGAGGAGGATACATTTGGGGTGAGTGACTGAAATATTAAACATGCTGAGTGTTTAGCTGAGATTGTGTTTCTTCCACTGGCCCTAATCCAAAACCCATATTAGAAACCACACCCATATTAGAAAACTCAAAGCTAGTGCTGGGGAAAATATCTAAATGCAATGTTTCTCACCAATATTGTGATTGTGATTTAAATTGCTATTCATTTCTGTAAATAAACTCCAGGCCTGCATTGGTGAGCTAAATTGTATTAGACACAATTGCCTATGAGCCAAGCAGAAACATGTATCGTGTGTCTACATGAAAAGAATCAGATACAATGAGGAGGTTGCTTGTTGTTCTGCAGGTTTATGTTTTCAAACCAGTAAAAGAAGAAAAGATAGAAAGGGTAGCACTTTACATTACAGCTTGCTAATAACATGGTGATAGTGGGGTAATAGTTTGATAATAAAGCGATAATAAGTAATTCCATGTAATTACCAAAGTAATATCTAGGTCAGGGGTCGGCAACCTTTAACACCCTAAGAGCCATTTGGATCCGGTTTCCACGGAAAAGAAAACACTGGGAGCCGCAAATACTTTATGACATCTAAAATGAAGATAACACTGTATATACAGTTTTTTTTACCTTTACGCTTTGTATAAACAACTATAGTGTGTTGCTTATGAAATCCTTGAAGTGCTACAGAGAAATTCACATTTTATTTATGCAATGAACACATGTTGAACTCTTAAAAAATACAACTGGGGATTGAACCCAGGACTTCATACATGCAAAGCATGCATTCTACCACTGAGGTAGACACAACACATTATATCACTATTGGGCTTTCAGAGCGTGTAGCGGAGCCTTGACCTGAATTAAAAAGATTAATTGGAAAAAAAGCACTGTCACTAAACAATGAAAAATACATATTTGCAAAATATCTGCATAAATATTTATTTTACTTGGTTAATGGGACTTCTGCTCCTGAACCTCTGCGTACAGCGTCTGCACATCGCGGCTGTACGAAGTCACTTTCATCTTTACGCAGGACTGGAAGCTGTCGTCTGTGAGGCGTGAGCGGTGTTTGTTTTTAATATAGTTCATGGTGGAGAAAAGCTGCTCACATACGTATGTGGAGCCAGAGATCGGCAGGATGAAAGCCTCGATAAATGCACGGCATTTTGGCGGGTATACCGGCTTCCGCGAGTGTGACGCTTATTTTGAGCGACAAAAAATAATAAAATATAATTTTATTTTAATATTTCAAGATTACAATAATCTTCCAATTTAGAACTACAATTTAAAAAAACAACACAAATAAAATACACTTCAATTAAATACTTTAATTATTATAATTTATTTTCCCAAGCCACGCAGAGCCGCAGTATAAGGATGAAAGAGCCGCGGGTTGCCGACCCCTGCCCTAGACCGTCTCTCTTGTATATCCCTCCAGATCTTGTGGAACAGGGGGCCATCTCGTCCTATTAAGAGTGAGACAGGCAGGGCATCCAGTACTCCTGCGTTGACTTCACACGTGCCTGTGTTGTGATTAGCTTAAAATTACAAACTTCTTTTTAGGTCTTTTTAATTTATTTGAGATTTTGGACCAGTGTAAATTCACTACCATAGTCATGCAAAACGTCCACATCTTTATTATTCATCTTCACAAGGCACGTAAAAGCGTTGTGTTCTGTAACCTCCTCCAAGGAGGCGTAGAGGTGTGTAGGTCAGTTGCCAGAGGATTTCGCTGTGTGTTTATCCACCTTGTCACATTGCCATGAAATATGACAAATTTCTCTACATCTGTAGCATCTCCTGGTGTCCCTGCTTAGGATTCTTCTGATACAGTCCCTGTATAGTGACCTGCCTGGTTGCGTTGGGTGGGTTTTTGGGGCTGTTGCCGAGGATTTGCTTCTTTTTCCCCATGCGGAGCATTTTATTAGCCTGGCAATGTTAGACTGCCTGAACTAAGGCACTAGCTGCAATAGGAGCACTGTGGCCGATAAATCTCTTTGCCTCATAGGGTAGGGACCATAAATATCAAAAGTCTAGTCCGCTGTCCTCTCTGTACATCTGATCCATTGTCTTCCCTTCACAGAATACACTTCACTCTCCCCTTCCTTCACTAGAGCAATCAGCTTATATGGTTCAGCTGGTCTTTTAACATATGCCATGATGGTTTGTAGTCCTTGTTGCAACCACTGGGAGGGAATGTATCTCCCCTCTATGACACTGTCTCTCATGACATCACACCATACAGTCAGGGCCAAAAGTATTGGGACATCGACACAATTCTCATCTTTACCCTTAAAAAGTGAGAGGCACATATAGAAACTGTTGTAATTCCTACACCGTTCACCTGATTTGGATGTAAATAACCCCAAATCAAAGCTGAAAGTCTGCAGTTTAAGCACATCTAGTTCGTTTAATTTGAAATCCATTATGGTGGTGTATAGAGCCAAAACAATGAGAATTGTGTCAATGTCCCAATATTTATGGACCTGACTACATACATACATACACATACACTCACAGACTTACAGACATCAGGCCTCCATAGGAACCAGCATCAGACCAGTTTGTTGACTCGAAGGAAGGAGGCGGGGTAAAGAAGTTGTACGAAGTGCCAAAGTGGTTGATCTTGAAAGCGAATGGTATTTGCCTTTTATCTGGCTGGTGACAGACCAAGGCCTTCCTGTACGTGAATTCCCTGTGTTGGATGGGTCTCAAGCTCAGGTAATCCAGCCCTTGGAGGGTTTCCAGTTCGACAACGGGCATGACTAAAGTGTCCTTTATGCGCCACATGAACTCCTGCAGCGGTTCCTGCAGAAGGCTCATTCCATGATATGCGCGGCTCTACCTCCCAACTGGTAGCCTGGGATGTCGCACCAGAAGCTTCCGAATCAAATGTGTACAGGATGTTTGGGTGTTTCATTGGGACACCAAGCATGACCTCTTCCACCTGAGAGGCAATATGTGCGTAGCAATTAAAGTAAATGGGTGAAAGCGAATGGTATGGGCCTTCGATCTGGCTGGTGACAGACCAAGACATTCCTGTATGTGAAGTCCCTGTGCTGGATGGTTCTCAATCTCAGGTAATTCAGCCCTCAGAGGGTGTCCAGTACAACAGCGGACATGACTGTGGTGTCCTTTATGCGCCACATGAACTCCTGCAGCGATTCCTGCAGAAGGCTCACTCCATGATGAGCACAGCTCTACCTACCAACTGGTAGATTGGGGTGTTGCACCAGAATGCTCCAAATCGAATGGTCACCCCGAAGCCTTTTCGACCCACCACTTTGTACGCAGTGGTTATCAGTTTGTCTATGTGGATTTCACATTTTGACTCGCCAGGTACCACTCACAGACATACAGCAACCCAAGAGAAGGGAGTCATACAAATGAAACTGATGCCAAAATGTGAAATGTTGAACTACCTCACGATAAATAAAGACAGCTTTGCTATGCTGGTGGTAACTATTCAAGACTACAACAATCTGCCACTGAGTTGTGAGCTAAACAAGAAGATTGGCCTGATGCTTAGGAAGCACAGGTCAGACACATCGTATGAGAGATATCTTGATGCCCTGATAGACATAATGTGGTCATAATTAACTAGGGATGTTGCATGAAATGCTTTCGTCGAGAAACTCCAAAGTTTTGACCCTGCCTTCAAAGTGAATGATCTGGAGGTACTAATTACTCTAGTGTGTGGTTCATTATCAAAGTGCTATCCCTGGATCTCTGTGTGGGTCACCCTGAAAATCAACTGTTAAACCACAACTAATTGTTTAGAAAAGAACCTAGGTCCAGTGCATGAAATTTGATACAAGTAAGCTAGCTAGACAGTTCAGTGCATTTCATCCACCGAGCAGACTCCCAACTTCACAATGGTCGACCACAACAACTAGTAGAGTAATTACTGATGGATTAATGACAAGGACAATTGGCTCAAGATCACCTTGATAACGGCTCTGTCGATGATTGTGTTCAGGTTGGTCCGGATCGGTCACCGATTCTGTAGCAGACGGTCGTTATCTGACATTCTCACATATCTTTACATTCACCTCTGTCTGACCTACCTATTACACTTATCTCGTCTTTACCCTCATACACCTCCATGATCACGATGACATTACAAGAGCAGATGTACAGATGAGCGATGGGGGTCTCGGTGTATGACGGTAGAGGCCATTTGTTCATCTGACACAGTTCCTAAGATGCAAAGTGATCAGAGCTCAGGCCCAGTTCTAGACTGCTTTGGTTGGGGGGCAGTAAGAAATGTTGATTGGTCACAAACTGTTGCAGTGTTGAGTGCCCCAGGGACGACATTTGTTTTGTAGGTCAACGTAAATATCGCTGTAAAAGGGATTTTTCTTCTGGATTATTGCAGAAAACAAACTTTGTGGCCAATTGAAAGATTTTCCACATTTAATCTGTCTCTAGTTCCATTGCTTTTAATGCTAAATCCTGCATGATCTGCATTGTTTTGATGTCATGTATTACTAAACTAGCCGGTGTGTCAAGTATTTTGTTTTGGATGTTTTTGGATGTGTATTTTGCATTTTGAGGAATACTTTTGTTCATTTCATTAAGTGTGGGATCTTTTGCCAGGAGGTTAAATGCATCTACAGTCTGGCCAAAGTGACGTTTGGGGAAAACAAGGGTGGGCTGCGATGGTGCTAGGCTTTTCAAGCCTTGGTTATTATCAACCACTGCTGCGGCGCAAACACTGTCTGGGGGTGCAGTGCTTGTGCAACTGGGTCAGGGTGGGAGTCAGTACCCGTGATCGGGTCGAGTCGAGGAGCAGTACTGCGAGACTACACCATGCCTCTGTAGACTGCGGACAACCAGAAATTGGTGCATTATGACAATTATGAGAATTATTATGAGGAAGAGAGTTGACAACAGAGAGAAACGGGGCGCTACCATGCGGTGTAAAACTTAAGTTAGCTAACACAAACACACAGCACACACAGCTGTGGTCATCTTCTAGCTAAGTATAGAAGATGACCACAAATGATTGAAAATAAACAATCCCAACAACTGCAATTTACAAGGCAAATAAATCAAGCAGCTATTTAAAATCTCATGTATTAACTAAACCAGGCTATTCTCAATATAAAATAGTATAACTGGTAGCAGAGTAGAAGTAATGGCATAAAACCATGCTGATGTTTTACTGCTCTCCCCACTATGTATGCAGTTTTTATACGGCCAGACCAACCAATCAGATGTAAGTCAATTTCGATTATTTCTATGTGGCATGCTTATGATTGGCCATATTAAAATACAAAGTAAAATACTTTTCAGTTACTCTTGAATTTTGGGATAAAGCGGGTTGGGTTTGGTGGGGCAGTCAGAGCATTTGGGGGGGCATTGCCACCCCCCTGCCCATGCCTAGAACTGGGCCTGTCAGAGCTTCAATTATCACATTTGTATGTATACATTAAATATACAATAGGAAAGTACATGATGACCCACTTGATGTACAGATGTATAAAATTTGTAGTATTATGCCTGGCAGTTTATATCCAGATTTAAAAAAGTGATCTTGGCTAGTATGTCACTTCAGAATAAGAAATCAATTCTAACATCACACCCCCTTTTCTTTCAAAGACAACCAGAAGATGAGGTCGAAAGGAGAGGCACCCTCTGTTCCCATGGTGATGCAATGGATGACTGGGCAGGCACACAAGCATTTGCTTGTCTAAGAGAGACAGAATCTCAAAATAACCATAGTATTTGAGTACGACTGTCTAGAGCCCATGCCAAGTGGCTGTGGTGCAGGAGGAAGGGCAGGTCGTTCCTCAATTATAGGGTTGGTGGTTCGATCCCTGGCTCCTCCTGTCCATGTGTCCAAGTGTCCTTGAGCAAGACACTGAACCTGAACTAAAAAAAAAATAAAGAAATGCCTAAATGTATGCTATCCTATAGTTAGAGCTTGCACCAACAGTTACTCTTCCAACAGCCCATCTGTGAGATTACCAGTCCTTTAAAACCAACTTGCAAATGGCCATTAAATATGGTGCAAGCTTTGACAGACTGTAGCTTGTAACAAATGTACATTGTAAATAGTTACGCCAGTTAATTATTGGTTAGACTACACACAGCCAACCCTTCAGGTAGTTAACACTCAAGACATTAACAGTCCAAATAATGCTTAAATGTTTCACATAATGTCAATATTCAGTCCAATTGTCACAGCAATGTTGATGTTTCAAAACAAACTATTTGAGTTTAATGAGTATAAATGCATCTGAATTGCTAAATTCTTTAATTTGGCCATAGGACACTTATCGTATCCTACTACTATAATTGGCAACGTGCGTCATTTATAAGTGTTATTCTTCAATACATAGATCAACTGTAGATATTACAGTATTGAGATAGGAAAACACTTTGTTTTAAATTAAACTGTCACAGCGCTCTGAAAGCCTATATGTACAAACAGCTGTGCTCAGAAAGCAAATAAAATAACTATACAAAACATCAGTTTATCTGCTTTTGTCTCATGAGATTAAAGAAAATGGAGAAGGAACATATAAGCACAACTATCTTCCTACTGTTATCCCACATTTCAATGGAATATCACCAGAATCAGGACACTATACATACTATACATACTGGATGCTTTTCTCATGGAAATCATAAGTGCATGGATTTGACTGCCTGCCTGTCTGTCTGTCTTTCCGCCTTCCTGTATCCCTGGATACCTTGTAGAACTCAGTCCACATGAGTTGCAGTATGGGAACCATTTAGTATATCTCTTAAACACCAGATACATTTTCTCTCATTTCAGTGCACTAAACTCACTCTTCTGACAAAACCTCTTGGTAGTAAACATAGGCAACAGAATGTTAAAAAGCTATTGAAAGAAAAGTGTGCTGTAGTGCAGCAAGTCTTTCATCTGACAGGGGGCATTGGATTTCTGGCACAATAACTCTGTGCTCAGTGTCACTTTGCTGATCTAGAGGGGTTTGCTCCTCAGCTTCCTGGATCTGGAATGACCAATAAAAGCCATCCATACATCAGATATTGATTATTGGCAAGTAGAATCATCATCCTTTACACACCTTTATCACAAACAGTCTTCAGGGCCTGTTTATATTAAGATGCTGTTTTCATTTATGTTTTACTCCCTCTATCCACTTTAGTCTCATACAACTTTATGCATACCTCTGCCAAGTCTGGCTCTGACACAGGTGCTTGCCGCATCCCAATCATCTACAGCTGATTCTGTGTCAGATTTCACTATATGCACAAGGGGTGACAGTTCCAGCTCTCCGTGAAATGCTGCAAATCAGATCTTAATCGGGGTATGAAGACATAGCCCACACAGAAGTGGTGAACAGCACTGGAAAGTAATAAAGCATGCATCTAGAAATGTCTACATTTTCAACACCTTGATTGGCTCGTACTCTGAACAAGACAGACAAGGTACATTTTATCGTTACAGATAAGCCTAATTTCCACTTCTTTATTACACCAGGTCTCATATGACTGCAGGTCAGCCCCAAAATGCCATTAAATTGAAGCAGAGTAGTGATATAATGGACTCTATCCATGAAGAATCCAGAACCCATCTCTGCTTTGTTATTCCAGCTGAATTCAGGTAAAATATCTGTAACAACGTGGGACAATTGTGTAAATACTGAATGGGGGATTGAAAGCAAAAGATTACCCTCCTTGAAAGCCATCAATTGCTCCAAAAACTACAATGTTAAACCTAAATAAAGGGTAATTGTTAAACAGCACTGATATCAAGTGAGAAATAGGACATTAAGACAAACACCTTATTAACTTGTGGTGTGTGTTGATGTAGACAAGATATAAGGGAGCGGGAACGGCATATGTTCGTCTTGCAATGCAAGACAGCTGCACTATCCTGGCAAGTATTCCTGCACCATCCACACGTTGCAATGACATCTTTACTCTTCTCTATGAAATCCGATGTCCCATTGCACTAGCCTGTAGCCAGCATGGGGCATTCTTGCCTTAATAGACCTAACCTTATGATCTAGCAAATCATCTGGTATGTCAGAAAAGCATTTTCAGAGGTCCTACTATTGCATTCGTCTGTATACAGTAGACCTTGAAATCCCGTGGAGGTCAGCAAAAGAAGTCAGTGGTAACCTGGTACTGAGTAGATTCAGGAGAGTTTGTATTTCTATGTTTAGCCAGTTTAACCACAGACCCATCATCCAATAGTGGGGGGGACTATACTCTGTGAGAGATAAGTGCTGACAACTTCCGAAAGCTGTTGTAGACCATCTAACACACACTGAGGAATGTCAATATTGTCACGTTTCGTCAGTTAGACAGCGGAGAATATAGGACCCAAAATGCAGACTGGCAGGTAGTGTGGAGATGAACAATTTATTGTCACAACTTACAACAGATGACATGAGAGTGGCATAGGGAAAACAGGAACATGGAAACCAGGAAAACCAACGCGTGTAACCACACACACAGAACAGGACTAACTGACATCGACAATGAACAAAGCAAGGCAATCAGAATAAATAAACAAAGGACAAACGAAGGGAATGGAAATGGTGCACAAAGACACACAGGTGAGTACAATCAAAAAAGGAGGGAAACCAGATAAAGACAGGAAATCAAAAGGCGACAAGAACACAGACCACGATGTTCAAAATAAAACAGGAAACAGAACCCCAAAAAATAACCAAAGTTCAGTGACCATGACAAATATAAGCTGCCCCAGCTCAAACAAACTGCAACTCCTGAGAGCAAAGTGCAGGTATTCAAAGTCAATGGGTTGCCTGTTGATGACAGAAGCCAGTCTATACCTGACTCTCTGCAGAAGCTGCAATGGCAAGGTAAAATAAATAAATAAATATATTTATCATGAAAGTAAGATAACAAAAAGAGATAATGTTTTCACATACAATTTTAAGCATGCACTTTAAAACTTAAGTTGACAGCAAGACATTTTATTTATCATTTTTAAAATCCTAAAGTACTCAAGTTAAGGTGCATAACATTGTAATGTGATCGTGCAGGGCAAAGCATAAATGTTATTAACATGTGATTTGGGTCATGCACTGGCTTAATGCCACAGGACAATAATGGAAAACAAGTGATATTTTGTGCATAATAATAGCAGTCTACCTGGGTCTGTGTGGTTCTGCCAGGTTGGTTATCCATTCTGCCATGGAGTCAAGGGGAAGTATCATCATTGAGTGGAAAATGCCATAATACCTCACGTTAGCTATGTATTTAAGCTATTACCACTTAGCATTAACATCAATAATAACACATCACTGTAGTGATTTGTACACTGGAGTAGCCGACAGTGATGGACCATTCCAGTCACTTTCTGCCGCCAGGGTGCGGAACTGGCCTTGCCTTGCTGTAACAGCAACAGTTTACGGGCTGCCTCACGTCTCGGTGTACTGTGGTCGAAGACACCTCCCAACGCTGAAGCAAAGTCCCTGTACACGGAGCAGATTGGAGATTGCCTCTACCACTCTGCATCTCAAAAACGAGGGAGACGTTCATAGCATGGGTTTCCATGGCCGAGCAGCTGCATGCAAGTCTTACATCACCAAGCACAATGCCAAGCGTTGGATGGAGTGGTGTAAAGCACGCCACCGCTGGACATGTTCTGTGGAGTGATGAATCACGCTTCTCTATTTGGCAGACTGATGGACGAGTCTGGGTTTGGCGAATGCCAGGAGAACTTTACCTGCCTGACTGCATTATGCCAACTGTATGCCAAGTTCGGTGGAGGAGGGATAATGCTACGGGGTTGTTTTTTGGGGGGTTGGCCTAGGCCCCTTAGTTCCAGTAAAGGGAAATCTTAAAGCTTCATTTTACCAAGTCATTTTGGACTATTCTATGCTTCCAACTTGATGATTGTGCCCCAGTGCACAAAGCAAGGTCCATAAAGGCATGGTTGGATGGGTTTGGTGTGGAAGAACTTGACTGGCCTGCCCTGACCTCATCCCCATTGAACACCTTCGCGATGAACTAGAATGGAGATTGTGAGCCAGGCCCTCTCTCGTCCTCTCTTCTGGATGAATGGGCAGAAGACATCTTCAACCATTTCTGCATTATGATTATCTTAAGATCTTTTCTTCTTTAGTCTTTTATATTGGACTCAGGTTTACTACTTTTTGACAGAGGTACACTACCGTTCAAAAGTTTGGGGTCACATTGAAATGTCCTTATTTTTGAAGGAAAAGCACTGTACTTTTCAATGAAGATGACTTTAAACTAGTCTTAACTTTAAAGAAAT
>JAVQJL010051316.1:0-18037 GCA_036024295.1 Nannoperca obscura
CACACACACACACACACACACACACACACACACACACACACACACACACACACACACACACACACACACACACACACACACACACACACCCCAATACTAATGTATCTTTCATAAGATAATATCTGATTATATTGGTCTAATAATATAGACATCAGCAGATATCTAAAAAGTACGAATTCTGCTGAGACAGACTGTGTTTTTCAGTGCACCTGGTGTCAGCACGCACACCATCTCTCACTCTTACCGGGCCATGTTGCACCTCCTTGCAGCAGGTTCTCCTTTCTCACCGCAGCGGACTGTGTGTGACAATGTGTTCTGGGTTGACATCTCGACACAGGCAGCGTTTGACTGCAGAGCGCTTTTGAACCAACATCACTGTAGCTCCTGCTGTACAATCCCAGTTCGCTATTCCCAGTCGGCATAGTGTACTTCAGTGGGGAGAGTACTCTACGAGCACTGCAAAGGACGAGGGTTCGAGTCCCACCCATTCTTGTGGAAAAAGGACCAACACAACTCAAAAGTCGCTTTGGATAAAAGTTCCCACCGAATGGCTGATACATCCTAGTGCAGTTCACACAGCCAGCCAGCAGCAGCCCGTGTAGTCTCATCCTCAAGGCACCACAGCACACAGGCGGTGGTGGGGGAAAGGAAGGCAGGCTTTAGCCTCCATAAGAACATAAAGAAGGAAATACAGCAGCGGTGTGAAAAGATGATCTTGTGTATAATCCTTCAGTCATCTCATTAGCGGCCCCTCGGTGTCCTCGAGCTGTCAGTGTGTTTGCTAGAGGAGACAGTCCAGGTACAACCGGAATGAAAACTCGTACATAATAGTTACAGTAACACTATAAGCAAAACATTGGTTAACGTAGCCTCATGTGACGCCAGTCCTATGTTTTAGCTCTGCTACTTATTAACTTTCAAGAGTTAATAAGAGTTAACTTTCAAGAGTTAACAGCCGTGCATGTTATGTTAACGTTAGTCGTCTTAGCAGCTAGCACCGGAGAGCAGCTTGTGCTCTTAGTAATTTGCCATTTGAAATTCGCAGTGACATTAAACGAAGACACAAGTGACGCAAGTCAGTTACCTGCCGCTAACCACAGACTTTTCATTAGGCTTTGTTTTTAGACCGAAAACGCAGGTGTTCAGATTAGCTTAATGGAAGGAACCAGCTACCAGGAGGACAGAGGCAACTTCAGGAAAGAGTGCTGCACCGGACCACAATGCACCGCGCCGACAAGGATCAAAGATCGTCTCTTTAAAAGTAAGTCACTCCCACTGAAAAAGTTGACGTACATTTTGAGGTACAACTCCTTGATCTATTTAGTTAGCCTAAAAGATACAAAAAAAAACTGCAGTCAGCTTAAATGATACGTGTCTGACTGTATGTGGCCTAACTCATGCTTAGCCCCGAATTTCCTAGAAAACATATTCAGGACATGACTTCAGTGTCCACCCAATGTACAGGCATTGCCACAGTGACCGGTCTGGTCCATCAGCCAAGTTGTTCTCAAAAACTGCCCACCACATACAAGCCAAGCTGTGGATATGTGGGTGCATAACAAATTATTTCGGGCTTTGTGGTAGTTATAAACCATTTTGCCATGTGTATTTCGCCTACATGTGGTCCCGATGCTCTGGACACATGATTGGTAACACCGGTGTGGGCGCAGCCGCCGAAGTGTGGCCAGCATCAGCATCTCTCCGCTGGGTAGATAACCGGAAGGATGCTGTGGCAGCGAGGAAGCGTGGGGACTTTATCGTGTTGACGCTATATCCGATTATTAACTGTTCCGTCCTCAAACCAGACCACGTCCATTTTTTTCTTTTATTTGTTCGCTGTTGATGTCAATTGCTGCCATGTTCCCATCATGTTATTCCAAACCCGCGGACAGCGGCGCTAAAACGAGCTCCCTCGCTAAACTGCTGCTCGGGGTCTTTGTGGTTTATACGCTCCACACCGTCTGGCTCCTGTACGGCTTCCTCAACACGAAACCCTGTGATGGAGGCTCGGGAGAGATCTGCATCACCTCCTACCTGACAGCAAGACCCAGACTACAGGTTCGCATAGGCCTTTGTTTCTTATCCCTCACTCCTTGTGGCAAACAGACAAATCGGGGATACCAAAACTCAATTTATGTGAGATCCAGCGCAAGACACTACTGGTATGAGCCTGGTTATTTAGTTAGGCTAATAACTAAACAGAGTGCACCTGCCTTTTTTAGCATGTTATTGCCAGTAGCCTATTCTTCTCAACATTATCTCTTGTCAAGTCATGTGTTATAACGGATTATTTTGGTGTTGGCTTTTAGTTTTTTCAGATGAAATTACTTTTGATTTTATTTCTTTAAAAATAGATAACATTTTTGTCAGGCTGAACCATCAGTTGATTTGGTGATTTACATGATGGAGAACAAGGACGAGTTCATTCAAATAAAAAGATTTAAATATGCACACATATTTGGGACATATGGTTTTTTTTCCTCTCAAATTTCATTTCTGCAGTTGCATCTTATTTTGGAATTGGACTCAAAGCTTTTCTAAAAATGGAAAGGTTGCTTTCAAACTCTTTTCTTTTTTTCCCTGTAGCTGAGTGTCTTCACCTGCCTCCTGCCAGACAACAGCCAGCTCAATCTTGCTGTAAAAATAGACCCATTTGACCCACACTCTACATTTGAGAGGTGGGTTTGACATGTTGATACATTTGCTAATCGCACAAATTTAAAATCAAACAAGCTGCTCATTACCAACACAAGAGTAACACTAGAAAAATACGTACATGCTGAAATACATTGTGGTAGCAGTAACAGGCTTGTTGTTATATAGAAGATAATTCCTAAAATAAATTGTTTATTTTCCCATTTTACTGAAAATTGTAACAATCTCAGTCACAGTCGTGGCTGCAAACTGAGCATAAAGCCCTTTGTTTGTTAAGTTTGTAAGGAGTAGTACATAACCATAAGATTAATGTAAATCACTTGCATTATAGAAATACTGGTGTGCATTACTTATGAACTTATTTGTCCATGAGACTGGCTGTTTTAACTTACTGCCTCTCTCTCTCTGCTTTTTCTCACTTACACATTTCTCTCTCTCTCTCTCCACAGGCAGGTGAATATCTCTCTGCCACAGGAGACTCGAGCTAATGGCACTCTGTATGCAGTCGTGTACGTTCACAAAGCCGGCGTTTCACCTCTGGAGGACAGCAGAGAAGTCCACTACGCAGCTCAGCTCACCACCTACATCCCTCCCACACACACAGAGGGGCAGAGAGACACGCAGAAGGTGAAATGTAATTCAATATCTGTCATGGTCCTATCATATTTCATCCACTGTGGCACCTTTACAGTAGATTTAGACATGAGGCCTAGCTGCAAATAAGTTATTTTTGTTGCTTCATCAGAGGCCCAGTCCTAGATCAGAGAATCCAGTATCCCACTGGAGACCTCACCTGTCAATCACTATGATGTCAGAGGACTTCACCTTCAACAAGGCGGGGCTTCCGAGTGATGTGCGGCGCTACATGAGAGTGTAAGTCACATGAAGCTCTGGATGTCACAGCCAGGTGATCAGTCAGAGTGCTGCTGACTTCTGCTTTATCGCAGCTCCAGAGCTGGAGTGGCTGTTTGTGAGAAAATACAACATCTGCAAACATTTCTTTCATACCATTTTATTAAAAATGGGAAATAAATAGTATAACTGGTGTTCTTAAGTAATATAAAAGATCCCAAAAAATCCTCCAGTCAGTGCAATGTTAATTTACCGAGGACAGCTTTCAGCCAGGGATCCCCTTAAAGCATCTATATTATCTGGATACCTTGTACAATACACCCATGCTATATGTCGTATATATATCAGTTGTTCCCAACCTTTTCTTACGACTACTTAAAATAAAGAAATATATATTTGTGTGTCCACGAGTTGTGAAAAATTTGAGTAACTTTTCCGTCTCAGATGAGTTTATTTTATGATTGCTCCTCTGTAGAAATAAAACACTTGGGAGTGGAGGGTTGACTGTTGATCAGAACCTTTCCGTCTCTCCTTGCAGCTCTCAGGACGGCCGACAAATGATCTACCTCCCTCTGCTGCTGGTTAACGAGATCAGCTTCAGAGTCAGAGACCTCGTGGTAGGACGGTTTTTACACACTTAGTAAAATCCTGTCTAATAAATAATGTTTTTTTATGACATGACTGTGACTTTACATCTATCTATCTGTCCATACATTAATAGGAGATCAACAGCAGCACAGTTCAGCTCCCTTTGACTGTGTCCTACGAGGGAATCTCTTTAAGAGGATTCAGGTTCTGGGTGCATCTACAGGACGTGGTTTATTCCCTGCGACAGTTTGGTATGCTGGTACATATATGTAATGATTTGGAGAGTTATTTAATGGGTTCTCCTGCAGGATGTGGTCTCCAGTTTGCAACATTTTGGTGGATGAAGAAGTCGATTTAATAGTTCTGAGGACAAATGATAACCGTTTCTACTGTAATCAATATGTTGGCGTATCTTTTGTCGTTTTGTTATAGTGTTATAGTTTTGTAAAAACACATATCAGTCTTTGGATTTTCATATCACATGAATGAACTAAACTAAATCCCTTGATACTGCATCATTGTGTTTATCCAGGCTTCACAGAGGAGAACATAGATGAGATTAAAGAAACTTTGGTGGGCTCCAACCTCTACCTGTTAGTGCTGACTGCACTGATCACAGCTCTACAAGTAAGAGAAAAAACACCATACCGTTCATATTAGAATCAACCTGACACATAGTCTCCTGAATTATTTTATAAATCCCAGTCTCTACGTGTAGGTTAGTGTGTCATGCGGGGCAAGTGGCATCTCATGCATATTACAAACAAAGCATTGTGAAATGAAAAGTATGTCTGCGGTTTTCTGCAGCTCATCTGTGAATTCTTGGCTCTAAAAAACGACATCAGCTCGTGGAGGAAAAAGAAGAGCATGGCGGGAATGTCCAGGAAGTCAGGTGAGAAAATCATCAAATTATACAAGCTTGACTTTTTTAACTAGTTGCAACACTAAAGGCTTCCTTGCACAGGGTTTTCCTGAAGTTATGAACAACTTTAAATTATAGTTTGGCTGTAAATGATTTGCCACACTATGGCAGTGCATGCAAGATGTTTAAGTGGCTGAAATGAATGGCTAACTGTTCCCTCCTTCTCTCCCCTCTCTGTTTGTAGTCCTGTGGCGTAGCCTCAGTACTTTGCTGATTTTCCTCCATCTGTTAGAGGAGACCAGCCTGCTGGTGCTGCTTCCTGTTGGACTGGGAGCGTGCGTGGAGGTATTTAGTACAATCGGTCATCCTCCAACAGAAAGTGTCAAATAAAGATCCAAATGGACAAAACTAAAACACAAAACTAATCTGTCATCCCGTCAGGTATGGAAGGTGTTTACTGTGTTTAACATCCAGTTTCAGTGGAAAAGCTCCAAACTCCATGTGAGTATGGTGTCATTTAGCAATCTATAGTTTTAACATGTGTAGAGTAATATAATATAGAAATCTCTCTTGCTGTGTAGGTAAAAAAGCTGGATGAAGAAGAAAGGAAGACAGTGGAGTATGATGCGCAGGTATTACTATGTTTCTATCTTTTTCTTGTCTGTTAGTGCTGTGATTTTATATTCTCCCACAGGGTTTGCTTAATTTGAATATTTTGTCTGTGGTTTTCTCTCTAGGCGTCCAGATACTTGTCCTACTTGGTCTATCCTCTGTGTATCAGTGGAGCTATTTTCTCACTGGCCTACTTACGCCAAAAGAGGTGAGCTGATCACTTGCTTTGCCCCGTAGTTTAAATGTTGCCTTATTACTGAGGCTACCAGATGTCGCTTGTCACAAATTTCAAACGCTTTCCTGGTGACATCTTGGTTCTTTTCCACCTGCTGTACTGAAAATGTTTTAAGATTCAGATTTAAATCAGACCTGAATGCTTCTTCAATAAAAGCAAGATGTTTTTGGTTTTAAAATTGGTTCTAATATGATTGTCAGTATGTACACAAACTTAGCAGCTACTACACATATAGAACATATACTAAATATATACTTCTGATTATTAGATCAACATTAAAATTGTATTATTTTGACAGCTACTATTCCTGGTTGATCAGCAGCTTGGTGACTGGTAAGTTGACTGACATCCATTTGTACCAGTGAACAAGCTCATCTTTATAATTCATCCGTGTATTTGAAGTTTTTCAGTGCACTCCATTGAATTCTTGTCAGTTTTCCTCATTAAAGTAAGCTGATGCTTCTACTTTTAAATGAACCCCTAGTGTGCTGTGTGTATTGACACTTTAACTCTCCTGCTCTCAGGAGTGTATGCCTTTGGCTTCCTGTCTATGGCCCCGCAGCTCTTCATCAACTACAAGGTCTGTCCTGTAACTTCACCAGAGGCATCAAAACCCGGCCTTTAGAAGTGTATTAATTACCTATAGTGCCGAGTCAAATTGAATCATTTTAAAATCTTGTAAATGACTGTATGAACTGGCCTCTGTTGCCTGACACCTCCTCTCTGTGTTTCTCCACCCCTCTCTCTGGATCAGTTGAAGTCTGTAAGCCACCTGCAGGGGACAGTGTTGATGTACAGAGTGAGTGGGACTATTTCACTGGCTCCTTCACAAACAGTGACATGCTTTGTACAGCCAAGAGCAGATTCTCTTTGTGTTTTGGTTCTTAAACTTTTTCTTGGATCTTTGTATTAACATGCTTTCACTTTGAATGTTGTTTATTCTGCTCTATTTAACAGTAAATTTTGTGTTTTACTGTTGTCAGATAACAACTGGAAAACCATTTTGATTCAACTCCAATCAAGATTTGAGTCTCTAGACAGCTTTTGCAAGTCACTGAGTTCAGTATTGTCTCCCTCCTTCTTCTTCTGCTCTCTCCACCAGGGAGTGAACACGCTGATCTCAGATCTGTGCTCCTGCGCCTCCCTCTTCTCCTCTTCTGGATCCTTCTCCTCGTCTCACCAACTTTCCTGCTTCAGAGATGAGCTCTTCTTCTTCTTCTACCTCTACCAGCGAAGGTAGGACACTCCACATACAATACTGCAAAGCATACACATATACACAGGACATGTAAACACATGTTGTACTCCGGTACCTGGTAGTGTTTTCAGTCCATCCACCCCAGTTTTCCATTCACCATCCACTTGAATGTCTTTTGTCTGATTTCGTGTGTGTTCCAAGTTGCTAAATAACAACAATACAATCCTGCTTTCATCCTGTATCTCCACCAGGCGTTACGCTCCCAAGGCCAGAAGGCGAGAGTCAGGGACCCACATTAAGAAACTAAAGACTCAATGAGGACAAGACAAATTCTTCTCCTTCCTTTTTTCAGAAAGTGAATGCTCAAAACACAACAAAAACTTATCTTTGTAACAACACTGAAGATGTGAAAGGGCGATTCAGGCAGGACACATGGCCATGTGTGTCCCACAGCAGCTTCAAACTGATCCAAGACGAGCTGTTCTGCTTCTGACTCTTCACTGCTGCACACCGATGGTGCTGCTGCTTTTTGTTTGGCATCAGTGAGGCTTCCCTTTTTCTGCTACAGTGACTGAACGCAGACATCTACAGACCTCTCTGCCCTCGAGAAGAATATTGACAGCATCACATCAATAGTCGTAATGTGCATTTGCTTGATTCTGCTCTTTATGAACACATGGGGGGGGGTAACTGGATCATAAACTTGAGCCATGATTGTTCTTTTAAAATTTACATAAAGAAAAAAAAAGTATTTTAACACATTGTTTGTACATATTTATACACATACAGTATATTCTGTACTGTATGCTTGTTCCAGGATTTCACTAAAACTGGGGTGGCCCCATAATAAAAGCATAAATGTAATTTAGCAAAAAAGAAGTATTTCTTTGAAGTTATGTGAAGCTTTACGCTTATATAAACTGAATATTCAAACCCAAGACACCATTTCATCTAATGAAAAGGATTCTGCACAATAACATATGTGGTTTGGTTTCTTTGGAAACTTTGTGATTCTGACTAGAATATTAAAT
The DNA here is from genome assembly GCA_036024295.1 of Nannoperca obscura. Lineage (NCBI taxonomy): Eukaryota > Metazoa > Chordata > Actinopteri > Centrarchiformes > Percichthyidae > Nannoperca > Nannoperca obscura. Next base: position 8,034 of record JAVQJL010051316.1, read on the forward strand.
AATGTCCTGTGGTGTGAACAATGCATGGCTTTGCAACAAAAGTGTATAATGAGAGATGCGCAGGTGGGTCCTGCAGGGTTGCAGATAAGCAACGTGGCCTCAGACGGCAATGAGAAGATCAGACCAGCAACATAAAGCACTTTTTACTCTCCATTCAGTCTGATTTACCTGATGAGTAGATTTAATGTTAGTCTCGTGTATCTAAGTCTTATATCTAAGTCTTTGTTGTATTATGCCATCTTTAATGTTTACCCTCATGTATTATCTCAACTGTCAATATACTGTACAATTATTTTAAAAGACTGACTTTGCAATGTTAACATATAAAAATATATTGCCAGCAAGTTGACTACTTACTGCAAATATTCTGATGGCATGTGTGTATGAAATCCCTGCAGTGCTTTTTGACTTGCAACATACAATATCTGCTTATTTAAAGTATCAATCTGTTCCCTTTCTCTCAGCATACTTATCAAGCTGTTTCCTGTGCTCGTATTACACTGATCTCTGCACTAATTTCTGCTTCTTAGCTGACTGAACTGCTTGAGCTGGAGAATAATTTGCAAACTTCAAACAATTTTTTAAAATTATTATTTTACTTTTTATTGTTTTGGCAATGCACCCTGCTTGATGCATTTTTTTATAATATGAAATAAAAATAAGTTTTATGCAAATGAGAACAAATCAACTACTGTGTGAACTGATGTGTGCCTGTGTGTCAACACATGCAATCAAGAAACAAATCATCACAACAGTGGACTGGTAACTATAGTTACCATATGGCGAATGCTTGACTGGTTTCTGTTGAGGAAGTTCTCACAAGTTGCTCACATGCTATGCGTGTGTGTGTGTGTGTGTGTGTGTGTGTGTGTGTTTTACATTTTTATTGTTTTACCACTTAAGGACTGTATATCCTCACTGGTGTCACATTAGTGTTCAGTTTTGGCATCAGAAAATAAATGTTAATTGACAGAATCCTAAAATAAAAGTGTGTTTGTGCACGTGTCCTAGGTGTGTGCTGGGTGTGTGCTGGTGCATTCCTCTGTTAACACTAGACAGATGTGATTTGACAGATATGAGGATGGCATGAATCCACAGATTCATTTAGTAAAGAAATAATTTACATAATTCAGATTTTTGTTTTTCATTCACAGTAACTAGGATGGCAGTCGATGTTTACTATTAGTCAGGGATGGTGTGTTGTTGGTCAGGTCAGGTAGGTTTTTGTATTTTCTAGTAACTAAATGTGTCTGATGGTGTTTGGTGCTGAGCAGAAAAACACCATAGAGAGCCGAAGTGAAACTGGAACTTCCGTGTTCTGTTCCAAAATTCAGAAAACCTCATTCAAAATCCCAATGCCATTTGTAAAAAACTAAAAAAAATGCTAAAAACTAATAATACAAAACCTCAATAGTATGTTGTGTAGTTCGCTTCATGTGTTTAGATGAGGATGGTAGTCTTTCAAAAAACGATTTAATACCATTGTTATTCAATATTTATGTTTTCTTGTGGCCTTTTCAGCCCTGAATGTTAAGTTATCCTTCATTAGTCCTCATAGGGAAATTCATTCTGAATCGGAGCAGTGAGCAGCCACTGGGAAGCACCTGGGGACCAATTGCCGTACTAAGATAGTTTGGTTAAGAGCAAAGACAGGAAAATTAACTGTAATCTTACCTGTGTTAGCTCAGACATGTCTGTAATAACAGCAGGACAGTGAGGACGCTGTAAGAGTTTAGACAGCTCAGATTAGAAAACTAGAAAATTCTGAATCTCACTATGAAGCTCAGTAACACCGAGGGTAGATGAAAATTCAGGTGATCATTTCTCTTTCACATTATCACATTGTTTTCACATTGTCCTTTGAAACATTCTTATATATAAACATATGGATTGTAGTGGCTTTTATGTCTACACTTCAATTCTGTTTTTATTATTTCAGTAATTTCCCTGTCTACATGTATTCATAGAAGTTGTTGTTGTTAGAAATGGGAGTTTCTCCACTAAAGAAAAAGAAAGATGAAGTCCTGAGCTGAACACACAGAAAGTCATGACATAATACTTTTTTTGTCAGCCTGAAGAAACACCGACAGTGTTTCAGTTAGTGGCTGCTTTTACTCAATAAGCCACACTGTGGGTGTGATTGACAGTAGATAAATAAAGGGCAAGTATCTGTGAAACCATAGCAAGATTTAGGAGTGTTATTCAAACACTCACACACACGCCATGATGGTGGATGATGATGTGGGTGGAACTGTTGTGATGAAGTGCTTCTGTAAAACAAACAACAGAGAAACACACACACACACACACACACACACACACACACACACACACAGAGAAAGAGCCGGATACACCAAGTTTGACAGCAGACAGCGGAGGTTCCGGTGGTGAACAGACTCCGACACCTGTCATGGAGATGCTGCTCAGGATCGTGTTCCTCTCCCTCCTCGTCTCTTCAGGTATGTAAGTTAACCTCAGACTTCATTATCTGTAGGTCGGAGGGGACAGGGCCTTTTTTTCAGGAAGAAACTCATTTTTTTTTTGTGTAAATCTTGTAGGGGAACCGTTTCAGGGTTGCCAAAAACATCAGACACTAAAATCATCTAAAATCAGAGCTCCATTCCTGAAAAAGTCTGTCTGTTTTTGTTTTGATTAAAGATACAGAATGCTTTAAAATGACAGTTTTGTCGAACTGACTATATAGTAAAGTTATTTCTCAGGTTTTTCACACATTTGTTACATAATAGTAAATTAACAGATTTATCCAGAATCATCAAAGAATGAATAAAAACAGAGATGGGTTTTAGTACAAGAGTGTCTGTGTTGCTAAAGGAAATGTATATTTATCAGGGCATATTTTGCCCTGTAAAAGAGTTTTAATTAATAAGTCAGTTGTTCTGGGCATGTTATGAAAACCTCCAATCTCCTTGCCATTTGTTCAAGTGGCTCCAGAGTGAATGTAGTAAAAGTGGAAATGTGTAACTCACATAAACGTTTATTTGAAGATTTGTAACTTTGGGGACTGAAGAAATAAGGAATGTTTTTGTTCTCTTTGGATTACTCATCCAATATGTGAAATGAATGAATCCCAGTAAGGTGCACATACAGTACACAAACCTTAGATGTGAATGTGTTTACTGCAATGCATCAGCTGGATGACGTAAGAGAGCAGAACAATGAACTCTGAATGGGAGGAACAGTAAGTACGCAGCCACCTTTTTAATACTCTGTACTCTTTATAATTAAAGAAGCAAGCCTGACAAGTTTGGACAATGGCTGTCTTTGGGAGTAGCTAACTTTCTATTTTAGGGGATGTTTGGATGTGACTTAATGGCGTGTCATGAAGGTTTCTCCAGTTCTATAATTTTCTTCCTCTTCAGTCAGACTGAAAATAAGTCCCAGTCTGTCTGGGTTCCAACATGAATTTGGCATTTTAATTGTGATTTGAATGCAGGAGCAGACAATCAGAAGCATGATTTTGATTCTTAATGCTTGCACTGTTAGATAAGGGACAGCTCTGTACGCGTAAGTTGTGCGTCATCCTCAGAAATATCTGAATTCCTGTCACAAAGACTTGAAGACTACCAGATCCCAGGGCCAGTGCTGTTAATTCTCTGAATCTGAAAAAATCTGACAAATGTAATGACCTAAAACGAGTGACTGAATGGACAGATAAATGAAGAGGAAGGTCATATTAAACAGTGTTATCTCCTGGCCCCTTCTAAAATCACATGTAGAAACATGCACCTGATCATCCATAACCAACCAAACCATCAGCTGTTGGCTTAGACCTCTGAACACAACTCAGTGATTTTTCATAGAACCTTTATTGATGTTCTCAATATATGTAATATATGCACATCTTTAATTCATGCACCGGCTTTCATGGCTTGCAATTGATCTCTTATCTTTTTAATCTGTCTTCATGTGTCTCTGTTTGTGTGTCGTTCCTCGTGGCTGCAGTGCTGTCGTTGGAGTGCTACGTGTGCAGTTCTTCTGCCACCAATGAACAGTGCAACAAAAACAACACCACTCAGGTGTGTCAGCCGCCACTGGACACGTGCATGACCACCGTCGACATTTTAGGTAAAAATGAAAACACAATATCAGATCCCTGGTCATGAAAGCAAAAGATTTTTAGGATACAGAATCTTAATGCATCTCTGAAGTTCCTTTATAGTCTGCTTGAAGACTGATTGAAGAGAATTTTAAATGTTTAAATTGTGGGAAATATAGGATTTCAGTCCATAATAGCTCAATCCAATATCCTGCTGTGCATGTGTGTGTGTGTTGTTCAGGTGCTGAGAAAGCCATAGTGAAGCAGTGTTCCAGCCAGGCCACGTGTTTAGGTGCCGCCTCGGCCGCCTCAGTAAACTCAAACGGGAACGGAAACATAATTGACTGCTGCAACAGTTATAACTTGTGCAACTACAGCGGCGCTGAGTCCATTCACATACACACAGCACTGCTGCTGTTGACCGTGGGTGCATTATTACTGCGGTCACACTGAAGTCAGTGGGATATACCAGCGCAGCTGAGAGCTGTGGAAGCTACAGGCTAAGTTACACTGCTGCTCTGCATAGAAAAGTGTTGGGATGACTGGCTCTATATCTATTTCAATAGACTGTAATATTATATAACAATGTATCATGTAAAGACTGTTTTGCTCTGTAATACTGTTGGAGGTTATGGTTTAAAAGGTGGCTGTTCTGAATACTAATTAGTTTTTTTAAATTAAGGCTTTGACTCTCATTGAGTAAAGGTTTTTCAGCACTTATTTCCTTTGAAATCTCAGGGATTTGAATGCTATTCTTAACTCTTTTATGGATTGTCCAAACTTCAGCCTTAAACCACTTTAGAGGGTCTAAATATATTTAAATATATACAGCTTTACATTTGTCAATTTGCTGGATTTTGTGGCTCCAGCTGTCTCCCTCTTATATCCGACACCAACATGGGATAACCCAAAATCACTTAAGTCTGATTTTTGGCTTCAAGACTTCAAATAATTTATATTCCAGGCACAACATTGACACTTAAAAAACAGGGAAACTTCAATTCTGAAATAAAGACATTTTTAGTCAAAACTCTGTTGAAGTTAACAGTTTGAAGACAATACTAATTTAGCTGACAGATGGAAGTACTTGCAATGAGAAGTAATTCCCTGCTAAATTTAATGATGTGTCATTTTGTGATCTGGATGTTTTAAAACATTTATATGCAAATGTGTTACAAAATGGACCACAGCAGGGAGCCTCCCTCCCACTTTAACATTAACTAAATAACTCTGAAGGTATAAAACCTAAAACGTAACCTGCTTTCAAATAAATATTTATCATGAATAAGAATGTGGACAGTCTGATTTCCATTTCGTCATGATTTTATTTCATTGGTTTTTTTCCTCCTATTTGACAAGACGGCTGATTTAGCCAAGAAGACAAAATAAAAACCAGTGTTTACTAGTACGAGTTCTGTACAATTCACCAGTGATACACACCAGTATAGCTTACAATATACCAACATGAGCAGATTTACGCAACAACAAGGAGATAAAATAGATTGGGTTTTTATTTTTTATTTTTTTAATCCCTATAAAACCCAGATATAGTTGATAGTGTAGTTGCTGGCTAAACATGGAAATCCAATCTGGGTAAAATAGGGTTAAAAAACGTAGGATTTTTGTTTTTGGTGCTGTGCAAATATGCTTTTCTCCATACCAGTATATCATGCTATACCAGTACAGTCACCAGTATATTTCATATAGCAGTATGTCATACTCCATGTGGGGTCAGTATTAACAAAGACACGTGTGATCTGCTGTATTTTCAGTTTCTGTGTTTTGTGTCTGAAAGACAAGTTCCAGTCATGTTGCTCCACATTTTATGTGTGTTTGTTTCCCTGTTGTTAGGAGGGACATATTTAAAGAGTTACACCTGACAGAAACTGGGACTCAAAGCACAAAGGTTCCAGTTGTGAGGTTTGTTTGTATCCCCAGTAAATTCACTTTGTGATAACAGTGGGTGAGGAGACGGCTAAAGGTGCGACACCAGTTTACGATACTGGGACTGTAGGTGGGGAGAAAGAAACTTTTTTTTCATTTTTGCTCCTCAGAGTCGATGCTGGGATTGAATATCAGTATAGAGGAAGAAGACTGTGACTACTGAAAACAACACAAAAAACATGGAGCCAGCCGATAGAAAAAAAAGAGGAGAATAAGTTGTGTGCGAGTAGGGAGTTTCCTGTCTGCTGTGTTGACAGATTTTGGATTCTTCACATTTGGAGTCGTTTAAACCTGCGCAGAGACGAGCTGAGGAAGACTTCAGGAAGGAGAGCAAAAGTGAGAACAAAAAAAAGAAAGAAAAGTGAGTAAAATAAGAGAGGAAAGATGAGCATAGTGTGTTTTGTCTTCAGGAAGTAGACTGCCGCTAGACTGTCCTCGAGTTTTAATACGTTCTTCCCGTCTCTTCCCATCTCCTCCTCTGCAATTTCTGAGTCTATAAATAAAACCTGGTGAGACAGAGGGAAGACGGGAATGGATGGAGGAGAGACTAACGGGAGGGGTGATTGAGGGTGAGAGGCTGCTTCTCCAAACCAAACCAAAGTCTTTACTGTGAATTTCCCTGTCGAAGCAGCCACTCAAAGCACCGCAGCGCATGACCAAAGCTGAACAGAAAACATCTGGTCTAATCTGCCCATTCGACTGAATCCGTAGTGATGTGGAGGTATTTCAACAGAGGAGAATTTCACATCCAGGGGTCAAAACACACGATATCAACAAATGTACTGACATGGCTGCTGGCTGGCGTCTAAGTCCATTCCCACGGTGACGTGCCATGCAGATATGTTGCAGATCAAACGCAGTCCGATCAGGTTCTGATGGCTTTGCTTGAGAGTTGTATTCCACACTACGACTAATCCACCTGATGTCAACAAATCCAGATCCAATCGCTCCCATGATAGTGTTTCTGTCAGAGGTTTTTAAACCTTTTAAACCTGGGACCCCAGGAATCAGGCTCATCTCATGTCCAGACTCTTAGTCATCACTCCTGCTCTTCACTTTTCCTCCTCTCATTATTACGTGAAGCTGCCAAGTCCCTGATTCAGGAAGTGTTTTTGCTCGATTGTTGTATTTAGAAAGTCACAGTGGTGGAGAGTTTTATCCCAGATGACCAGACTACCTCAGCTTACACAGGATTCAACATCTAATGATTCTTCACAGACTGTAAAAGTATCAAGAGCCATTGTTTTTCTCCTTTGATGTAAAGCATTCAGCTCCAACAGCCCTCACACATCATGTTGGACGTCATTAATCTGGGAGTCTTTAGTCCTCCGCTGCTCAGCCAACGTAAGGCTAGTGTGGGCGGGAGTGGGCCATCATCTTCAGCCGTGATTGGTCGATGACATCCAGCAGGTTCTTGGCATCAACTGCAAGAGCATGAGCCGCTGTCAACATCTGCTTCTTATAGTCCTGCTGGAGACTAGGACGGATCAAAAATATATAAACATTACTTCCAGGTTGGTACTAGTGGGGAGATGATTAGCACAATATTTTAACTGATATCATTTCTGACTTTGGCGCCTCCTTGTGAGAGCATTAAAAAAGCAACTGTGGCAGAGAGCTGATGTCCTTTGGTGGAAAATGTCTGTTACTGTTTTGACATTTTTCCAGACACTGATTAAATATTATTTCTTAGTCTTTCAGTGAATTTATTAGTGTCCTTAAATGGCATACAGATAGACGTTATCCATTATCTAAATACAACAAACTGTAATAAAATACAAGTAAAGAAGGCAGGAACCAACGTAAAGGAACTAAAATCAAACCATTCTTAATACAGTTGAAACTACCTGGTCATCACATATTGTTGGGCTAACTTCATCTTCCCAATCAGCTCTGCCAGGTCAGAATTCAAAAGTTTCTGTGCCATCTCGATCTGTGGAAGAAAACCAGTGCATTTAGAATCAATGATACCAACAAATACTACTGCAAATGTGTGATTTAATACTTTTATTTAATAAAAATAATACAATTTTAGTGATTCCTCACTACGCAAGATAGACAAGTGTGTGAGTGTATGTATGTGGTCAGTGAGTGTGTGTTTCTACCTCTCTGTGTGCACTGGCTGGAAGTTGTGGTAGAGTCTCATCCACTGTGGCCAATAACGTTCTCAACGCCAGACCCACATCCTGAAACACACAGACACAGAACGTGTTGCTCAGAATAGATTCAAAATTACACAATCACAAAATTATTTAACATGGCGTTTAAAAAAAACTACATATACATGTAGGTTCATAAAAACGTAAAAAACTGATTCAGAAAACAGATTTAGATTAGAATAATATTTCCTGCACAGATAGAGATAGCCAGTGTGGAGGATAAAAATAAAATCCTCTAATTCTAGAGAGTGTAAGCCAAAAGGACTCATGAGGAGACTTCTGTTCATCTAAAATCAATATCCAGCGAGGATAAAAGGTCAGATCTGTAGAGTCTGGTTAAGACAAGATTCATCCTCATCAAGAAATGATTCATCTGAGTATTCAGTCTTCTGAAGAGCTGCACTGTGTCATTTAATTAAAACAAGGTGTCATGGTAGACAAGGGAACTTAACATAAAACTGTATAAACAGAACCGCACTAATCTTTGTAATGCTTATAAATGTTAAGGTCAAAGTTTGCAGCTCGAGAGAGAAAAAGCGGAATATTCAGCGAGCCTCTGAGCAACAATGATGAATTTAAAAGCTACTGAGGAGTGAGATAAATGTGCGCTTCAGTTACCTTGACCATGGGAACGTATTCCTCTGGGGGAGCTGGCTGAATCTTGCTCGACATCTCAATCACAGCTTTGACCAATCCTGTCACGTTCTCGTACACCTTGTCGTTGGAGCGGTCCAGGTTGGCGGTGGGGGGCGGGCTTATCTCTTGGGGCTGCAGCTGAAGCATGAGAGCACAAAACGCAACGAGTGACAAAGAGATGATGGAGGTCTGCGTGGGGACTGGGCCAGTGAGAACAACACACAGGAAACAAGGCGTGACAATGTTGATGAAAAATTTTAGCCTTTAGCCTTAAATTTGAATAATTGCTCCAAGTTGACTGTACAAGTCCTTTATCATGATCATAGAGACGTACATGAATCACGCCTTTGCTTAACTAAGGAACTTCTGACCCTCTGCACATCTGGTGGTAGAAAGGGAAATCATTTCAAATGTGCACAACGCTGCTTTTTAAATAGTTAAATAGATTAATAGTTTGGGATGAAGAGGAGCGCTGTAACCTGTCATACAGGTCAATGGCTCGATTAATGAGCGAGTGAATGAATGAATTTATGACATGCTTTGAATAAAGAAATAAATGTTGCTGCATGTAGTTCTCTATTTTGACCACTAGGTGGCAGTAACACATTGGTGAAACAGCAAAAAGCAGCGTACACAGCTTAAAAACTGATTCATCATAAATATTCTTGTTAGTATATTTCAGAGCTTACCCTGTCTTTTCTACATGTTCTGTCCTCGCTTGAGCGTGAAATATGTGTATACTTTCAAATTGTGAACACCAACTTTCACTTGCCTTCTTCTAAATCAATCTCTGCTACTAAATTAGCCTTTTAGCACCGCAAAATGTAATCCTGTGTACCTAACGGCATGTTTTTCCACACACGTTCATCTCCTCTCAATTACTCATTTGTCTCTCTAATGGGAAATCACTTTTGTGTAATCAGTCAGAGTCACAGTCACCCTCTAAAGTCAAAACACTGCAGCTCTGAACCTCAGACACATTACATTACATTTAGGCATTTAGCAGACGCTTTTATCCAAAGCGACTTCCAAAAGTAAGAGCTTTACATAAAGTGCATAGAATCATGGGCGAAAACGACAAGATATCGTATCGAATAATATGAGTGCTGGTGATGAATCACAAGTGCTATAGGTAAGTACATCGCTGCCAGTGGCAAAAACGAAAAGAGCATTAAATTCAGAAACAGATTATGTCCGTTCATTATCAA
>JAVQJL010051320.1:0-24863 GCA_036024295.1 Nannoperca obscura
TTATCCTTGCACATTGTTTGTCTACTGCATGTATGTATATTGAGAGTGAGATAAAATACCGGAGTCAAATTCCTAGTATGTACACATACCTGGCCAATAAAGCTGATTCTGATTCTGATCTTCCATATCAATAATACAATATTGAAGAATTTACAGAATCCTATTTATGCAATAAGGTTCATCACTAAGAACAGTATGTAAAATATCAAGAACTGAGGCTGTTAACACAAACTACATTCTCTACAAACTAACTTATTCTTTAGCTTTGACTTATTGTACACTCCTATATTTGTAGGTTTTTCCTCATAGGATTGTATTTGCATTGATTCAGTCCCGGGTGTTATGTTGCACATCCCAGGTGCAACAGAAGCAGAGCTCTTATCTGGAGCAAGATTACGTACAGTGACTGAAGGTGTGAGACATGCCCTTAATCTATGTTAATATTAAAAGCCTGATAAATGTGAGAAGGACCTCAAATGGGAGTTGGAATGATTAATACTGTTTTATTTATGGCTGTCATACTCTGTAGTGTCTGAAATATTGTCCCACAAAGATTATAGCAGCTAGAGAAGAAAAGCAGGGCAGATGATGCACTAACTTCAGTGGGTGTGTGTTTGTATTTTCCATGTGTATTTATCCTATTTACCTTAACCACTTTAGCTGGATAAAAGAGGCTATCAACAACTTTTCTGCGTATTGTGGCAAACAAGCACGCACCGCTTGAGGCTGCGGTTGACCTCTTTGTGTCTTGGGCGATCACTGGAACCGTGCAGGAGACTCATCATCTGCACACCGCTTCTGTGAAAACATCTGTGCGAGAACAGTTCCTCCTCTCTGCCGTCGTCCACCTTTCTTCCTTCTGCTTCCCTGTCTCTTTTCATCTTTCCTTTGGCATATACTGTAGCCTCCACAACGTAATTACAGGTATCAGAGGTGATATCTCAGATCGATTCTACCTCATTGTAGTGGCTCAGCAGGCCAAGTCATGATCGTGGCTTGAGTCTCAAACCACATCCACACTATTAAATAATCCCTTTCAGTCAATCAGGTCTTCCATCCACACTGACAAAGTAAAGTTAGCTTTTCAAAGACCCTCTCTAGAGAGGGTAAATCCTGCCAGTCTTGTGTTATTATGTGAATGGAGAAAATGTAGCTTTTTTTACAGAATGGTGACATGGGCTGGCAAATTATTTGTTTGGTTGGCAACCACTCCTGTTGTCTCTAACAAAACGAGGAGTAACATGAAGGGATCTGGCTGCTATTTGTTAGGTGTGTCAGTGAGGATGGCACACTATTAGAAAACGATCTCTGAAAAAGCTAGTTTGGATAGACCCTGTGTGATGACTATAACTTTCCATTCCTTTATCTCCTTCTGCTTATGTCTGTCAAAGTGAAAAGGGGATTGTAATGTTCTTACAGTTGTTTAAATGCATACCACTGCAATCTAAGACCACATGTACCTGTAAGAAAAACCTGACAAATAAGAGTAATGACCTACAGAGGTTGCATTTCTCTTTTTACATACGAGTTGTTAAATCTTCCTTCTGTGTTTTTTCACATTAATTAACTTGCCCTTTACTTCAACTTCTTCTTCTAGATAACAGCGTTTAGCGTTAACTGCCACATAATGTGTGGAAGATTTAAAAAGTGTCAAAAACATATGTTAAAAGTAGGATTATGTTGCTTTTTAATTTTAATAACCGATTGAATAGATTTTCATTGTGACATGGATTTTCCAAGCAACATTATCACCAAATCACAACACAAAGTGAAGAGGTGTATCGTATTTCAGTGTTGCCCATTGTTTCAATCCCCAAAGCTATGATTGGACAGTTGATTGCATATTTCATTGTGGCACAGATGATGCGTTTCTATTTAAAAAAGAAAAAAACTGTTCTTAAAGTTCTCCAACCAATTCTTTAAAACTATTTATTGTTATTATTAAAAACCTATAGAGATATTTTCTATGACATACAAAGCTAGCCAAACAATGTTTTGCTCAACCTTAGGCCTCCAAGTGTAATTCGGAAAATGCAGTAAAACAATAACACATATCTTCACTACACAGGTAGTTACATCCCAAAATCCGGAGTCCGAGGTACCGTGCATGATACAAACCAGGAAAGTTTTTACCATCTAGCTCCATGCACGCACACATACATAAAATCTCACACACTCAAAAGATCACCTGTTTTCTTTCCTCTACAGTCACAGCACCTCATACTGAAAAGAAACCTGTCTCTCACTTTTTTCATACATCTCACATTAATTTACACCTGAATAGAATATATTAAAAGAATCATGGCAACTCCAGTCATTATGTAGCACAGTAATGTGTCCTCCGTTTCCCTGGTGTGATGATGTTTTACCATCATTTAAATGTTGCCAGTGTTGTTTATCTATGTTAGGGACCCTCTGTTCCTTCCTAAAGTAGCTGCACTTTCTGGGAAATGCTAATGTATATTATTGATTTGTCTTGTTTTTCCACTTTAAGTCATACATATATAGTGGTCTTCAACTGCTCTTGATGCACGCCGGAACATTTAAAAGAGATTGGTAAAGGAGGAGATATTTACCTTGGACTCGTGCCTGTTTGTTTCCTATATAGCAGAATATGTTAAAAGTCTGCTCAAAAACTGCTGGACAAATTTGGATCACTCAGTGCTTTGAAGTGGCAGTTTTAGCAGAGATAAATCTTGGGGATTGGAAGCCGTCTGAGTCGACACTGAATGTGATAATGAGACGCTTTGGCAGCGTGCACCGCTTCCTCAGACTTCTCCAACAAGTGATCAGCAACTGTGTGTCACACTTACACGTGCACATGCACAAACGCACAAATGCAAAGGTAAAAAGGGCAACGGGGATAACTGAAAAGACTGCTTCAGCAGTGCTGCTATAAACGTGCAATTTACCGCACAAACTCCTTCAGCTCAACAAGACACATATTAGTGTTGGTGAATAGCCTTCCTCTATCACAATGTCTAGAACCACAACAGAAATTTGGAGATATTCTCACCTCCTTGTTGATTATTTTAATCGAATCCCCCCCACCCCACCCCACCCCTCTCTGGGATTTCACAGAGGCTTATCAGGAGGGAGACTGGCTGGGAATCCGTCTTGCTTGGTGAGGTGTTGAGTCTCCAGGACACAACACCTTTCTGAAGCGCCACACAAAAGCCCCCAAGCGCTGCTGAGAGTGGCAGATATCACTGCACCCTGCAGCTCCACAATCACAAATACATACATTTAGTCAAAAATACAAGGGACTTTGCTGTTGGGCAGATAATGACACTGCCAATCCTGTGAAAATGCATGACTGAAGGGGGGGAGCAAGGTTACGGAAATGGAAAATATTGTCAACAGAAAATACACAAATATAGCTTTTATTCCTGGCAGACGAATGATCTTCAAATTCTCCACATTATTTGTAATAGAGTATGGTGTGACTGGCCAGGCAAGGCAGGCTATTTATCTTTATTGCATTGACACGGTTCAGCAAGGACACTTACGTCAACCGACATAAATAACAAACATTGTCTTACCGGGATAATAAGAGTTTCTCTGCAGATTGAAAAATGGTCCAAAAGGCATAATGTATACAGACGGTAGCCTGTCTATGGACAGTTGAAGGAAGGAGGAGTATTTTGCTGAGATGGTAAAGCAGAGAACGGGACACAGTGAGTAATTGAAAACATCCCAGACAGGATGTGGTTACAAGGGAGACAGATTACTCTTTGTTGAAAAGGATATGAAGGAAACTAATGAGTCAGTATTTCAGTAATTGTCCTCAGCTAAGAATAAGCATCGACTGAGACAAGTCTGAGACAGTGGGCCTCTCTTTAGGCAGCATTTAGATCACTGTGTCACCAAACCCTAATTGCAAGGTGACCATTCTGTTTGAGAAACCAGACAGTGACGCTGGACTCAAATGATGGGTAACTGTGCAGCTTTTAATGAGCTGCAGTGCTGCAGTGCATGCTTTTCTGTGGTAATCATCATAAAAGAAAGAACATTAAGGTGTATGTTTATCCTTTTTTAGTATTCTTTTAGTGATATTGTTTGTTGTTGTTACTGTGTGCCAGTTAAATTCAATAAGCTGTAAAGGTGCCCAAAGAATAGTGTAATTACTCTAACATTGGCTTAGTGTCGAATTATTCCTTTGAACACAACATAATAAAATTAAAGTGTCACATTTCACATATATGTTAATTGACATCCACAGTTGAAACCAGACTGACCTGCAGTAATCGGTATTTTTATATTAGCATATATAATGTATAACGTGAACGAATTTATTGGCATCTTTCAGCTCATTGTTTTGAATCCATTTTTAGTTTCCTCAAGAGGTGGCAGAGATTAAAACAGAGCTAACAGGAGCGTGAATACTGGATTTACATTTACCAATTCACCAGAAACATAATGTCCAAATGAATGTTAATGTTTCTCCGTGTCTGCTTTATAAGATAATAATATGTCAGTGTTTTGTTTTGCTGCCTCTAAGTGGCCAAAAAATGAAGTTCAAGGTTTTTTTTTCCAGTTAGGGACTGTATAAAAATGATTAGTGAGGGCAAGGGGGTAGAAAAACAGAGAGGGTTATATATTTTTAATTCTTGCTCAAGGTTGGGTGATTAATATGTTTTGGGAGAGCAGAGGGTGTTTCTGCACTTTATCATCACAGGATTCATCATTTTTTCATTCATTTCAACTAAGCTGGCACCTCCGTGGCAGTTATACATCTAACCGCTGAGAGATTGGCTATATTTTCACTGTTTTGTTATGTTTGCCATAAATGTATTATTTTGAGATAATGCTGTAGGGGGTCTTGCTTTTTTATAAAGTAAAATATAAGCTTATTAATTAAAATAATAATACAGTCCCTTATCATCACTCATATAGAATATGCAATGTACTCATTTGCTTTAATGCCTGTTAGACGCTAACTGTGAATTTTGATATACATACTGCAATACCAAGGACCACACAATTTATGGATTTACCCATGCAAGTGCAACATATTATTTAGAGGACTGATTTCTACTCTTTATGACAAAATATTTGGTCTTGTATGCATACATGGAGGAGGACCCGCCTTTTCATTATTAAGCATGTATTTTGACTATTTTCACAGCCTGTTCAACGGAAATCATAAGGCCAAATCCATTGATTTTTATGGTACCGGAGAGATAGATGAAGGGATGTGTGCGCAGAATGTGGATACTGATGAATTGCTGGGCCAATTGGATTTTCACAACACCTGACAAGACCACGACTCAAGATTCACCACCTTCGATCACCTGCGGGAGAAATTGGTGAGGCAAGGAAAAAAGACATCCAATGGCCAAAATGAAGAGATAAATCAGAGAGTGAAACAGTTCTAATAATGGAAGCTGGTTAAACGTCACTGGCTGAGAGCAGTCGCCATTAAACCTTTGATATCCTTACATGACAGATGAAATAGTGTGAAATGCAGCCGCTACCTCCTGTCATAAACTTGTTAACACGTTCTATCATGAGTTAGTCTTGCACAAACAACCGTTTTGAGAAGCCGCTGACCCCTGTAAAGTTCTCAAGATTTTTTCATCTCTTTTCTCACAAACCACAGGTATTATTTTGCTTGTTAAACAAGAATGACATGGTCTTGCTCCAAAAGGTCAAGGACAGCTTGGAGATTCAATCATCTGCGTCATATAGACAAAATTACAGCCATGAAAAAGGGAATGCTAGCTCACCGTGCTGTACACTGTAATCCACCATGTCTAGGTTGGTGAGTTTGTTGTTACACAAATCTTCTGTATAAACTTCAGCAACCCTCAAAACTCATCAAAGTCACCGTGTTAACTGAGGTGGAAACTGTATGCAACTTTTAAGCATTAGCAAGTTAGCCATTGAAGATGTATGCAAAGGTCAACATTGGTCAGGAAGGGGGCGGTCAGCGTATAGCATGATTCATGACCATCATTTGTGTTTGAAAAATGAATAGCGGGTGCCTGATAAATCATTACCCACACCAGCCTTTGACAAAATCAGTGAACTGCCATGATCAGCTGTGCCCTTTGAATGGAGACACATGCCGACTACAAGGTCAAGATGAATGAGAGAAACTTAAGCACTTCTCAGTGAAAAGAGGACACAGACAAGGTGTGGTGTGAATCGCTCAATAATGACATTTAATATCGATTACTTGTTGCCGATCTGAATAGGTCTCTCCAAAGCTGGACCTGGAAGAAAAGTACAAATGTGTGCTCTTGCACATACTTAACCCAGAGGAAAGAAAAGACCATGCCAAATAAAGCTTGAACTAGACTTGGAATATAATCCCTTTATTACTTAAGGCTTTAAATGTAAAGGTAAAAGCAATTTCAGTGCATCCAGCCTCCTTCATTTGATGTTTTTCCTGTTGGAATAGGATATTGGGTTTGGGATTGTTAAAGATTCTATAATGGTTTTAGTTTAGTTTTGTATTTCTAATAATAGCGTTGATATCGGTATAGTATGAGATGGGATTTGCATAGATCGTTTTAAAAGTATGATTATTTTAGTATTCTTTTTGAAATTGTTGCATATTACGGAAAGTTTGATTGTGGTCATCTTGGAAATATGAAACCAGGACCACCCTGGTGCTTCAGAGGGGGATATGTAAATAAGCAGTTGTTTGCTAATACATGACATGCCATATCAATTTTATAAGGTTATAAAATGTCCATGTTGTGTTTACAGCTTGTTTCTGCTGCTAATGCTAGCTGCAAAGCCAAACGGGAAAAAAGCTTTGAGCTAATTTACTGGTAATAGGCTGAATTACATCTCGTTGTGTGTTTTCCAGTCAGTGATAATGGTACAATGTGGTGCAAACAGCAGTGACTGTTTGCATTTCGGTGTCTACTATATTTCAGCACACACACACATTCCATAGTTTAAATGTGTGAAGTTATAATAGGAACCATAACGATGTGTAAAAACAGCTGCCCTTCATAGTCACTGACACAGCGGGAAATTCAAACACAGGTTTTTAAATGACAAGTATGTGCTAGAGGCTTTCTGTGCCAAATGCTGCAAATCAGGTGGTGAGGGACTGCTTCCTTTGTCACAAAAGGCATGTTATGTTCCATGCAATAGCAGCCAGAGGGCAATGTCCAGCATGGAAGCTCAATATCTGCTGTGTAACATATGATTCTCCTATTCCCCCCATAAAAAAAATGAAAAATAAACCTCGACACGGGTGCTCTGCCTGCACAGCAGATTAAACTTCAGTAGTGTTGATGCTCAGCCTGGACTCAATGCAATCTTCTCAATGCCAAAAGACATTTGATTATGGTTTAAAATATTGAAACAGCAACGTTGAAAACATCACTGGCCAGATAAGATAAATAAAGTGCCCCATGTGTTTTCTTCAACTCTTTAAATGTAGTAAACTAATGCTTTTTTTCATGTCTTTATTCACTGTACACTTTTACTAGCCCAAGGGATGTGCCAAATAATCATTAATGAGTGCAAATACACATACACTCATTGGCTAATGTGCACCTGTAGCCTCTCCACACCACATGCGTATGCGGGTGTGTGCGCACATGCACACAAAAATGTTCATATTTCTCTGTCTCTTTCTCTCTCACTCTTCGGCTTCTAAAATAGGAATATCAGTGATGAGCAGTGCAGCTGGAGACAATAAACTGGTTGAAGAACCAATTATCAGCAGGTGACAAGCTGGTGGTTCGGGGCTTTCAACATGTCATTATCTGCACATCGACATTTGCAAGAGCCCTGACAGGCCATTTCTGAGGCTGCCATGGCAAGCCACCATGATAAACCCGGGGAAGAGAAAAGGGGGAAGAAAAACCCAGAGCCACAGTGAAATAGTGTCTTTTCACACACTCTTTCACTCACTTCCGCACACACACACAATGAGGTAGCTTGCAGAAGCAAACAGAGACAAAAAAGAGGTCTTATTTTCGTCTTCTAACTAATTCTTGAACATATACACATATAGATAAACATATATATAGCTCTTGTCCCCTTTCACCTCCCCAGACTTATAGAGCTCTCAAAGATAATTCCCTTTATATGTGAAATGGTAATAGTATTTCTCTAATCTAATCCCATTAGAACCCTGTACCTCCTCTGCAAACTGCCCTGAGGCAATTACACAAAATGTCAATGAATTAAGTAATAGCTTGGTGCCAGGCCAGGGGTGCTCACTGTTGATCACGGCTGTCAGCAGAAAAATGCATCTGTCAACAGCAACACGCACACCCGCATGTGTGCACGCCACACACACACACACACAGTCAGTGGTGTTGTTCCACCAACCATTTAACCTCTCTGTAGGACACACACTCTCACATTGTTGGCACTCTACAACCCATTTAACTCCTGTCCAGAACACACACACACACACACACACACACAAAATAAAATACAGTTGGTAAAGGCGAGTGTGTTGCTCTTTGTGGTGGAATGTGTCTCTGTCCGAGAGTTGCGTCGGCTTCGTCTACGTTACAGATAAGACACCAAAGAGGGCAAAATATTCTGTGGACTTGCTCAGCTGCAGGCCTGGAATACAAATGCAGGTAATCTGTTTATAACCATTGTATACAATAGGACATGCCAGCTATATTGCACATAAATCGTGCTTTACTAAGCACTCAGCTGGATAGAGGAGGCTTTGTGTAAATGATAGAAGCGATTGTGGAGTACTGAATAGAGTTATAGTGATAGCGATATAAAGTGTGTGTGTGGCAGTGAACAACAAGAATTATTGTGATTCACGTTGGATGGGCAAACTGATCCAAAATTAAAATATGTGCCTGCAAACGTCAAGCGATGACGGTTTAATGTGACATTTAAAGCTGCTATCTGGTTATTTTTGACCACCAGAGGGCAGAATGTTTCATGTTAACATGTGAGCACACAGCAAAACCCTGAACACCTAGCAGGGCATAAAGACACACAGACACACACCATTGCTTTTGGCGCTGGTAGTCTTTCTCATTCATGCATGATTAAGAGTTGATAATGTGAATTGCAAATATGTAGATTTGTGGTGGACAGTTGCACTGAAAACAGACACATAGTTCCAAAGAAAAGCAAACACAGGCTTTCAGAGACATACAGTACCAGCAGAGAATTGTCCAGCGTTGCCATTGGCTATTATGAAGTACTTCCTCTATTATATAAGGGGGTTATAATGCATGTAAATGGAGCAGTCCAGCACCTAGGTTACAATACACGACTGTGTTATTGTAAGTATTTGCAACTAATGAAAAGGGTTTTTAGGATAAATTGTATTTTTCATCAACATTTCACAATTCACAAGTCATACTGCCGTTTTAGTGCGTGTGTTTTAAAATGACACAATGCCAGCCAACTCCTCGTCGCGCGTTCTCCTGCCTGCTTTGCGTTCCCCTGCCATACGCCGACTCACTTGTCATTTCAGATCCTGCCACTCCCTCCTGCCCTGCAGCAACCCCCGCCATTCCCCATCACCTGACCTTCCTCGCCTACCCGCTCACCTGTTTCCACTTGTCCCATTAGCCCTGTAGTGTATATACTGGCCCACTTTCTATTCATTCTCCGCCAGATTGTCTATTGTGCTTCTGCCTTAGCGATTCAGCCATCTGTTCTGCCTGCATGACCCTCTCCCTGCCAGCTTGACCCTTTTTTTGGATAAGTTTTCTTCTGCCTGCCTGGTTTTGACTTTTGCCTGTTTTTTGGATTAAGAGTAGATGTGAACTTTTACTTCTCCTGCTCATCTCAGAGACGTGTATCTGGCTTCAAACCTGTCTTCTTACAATTGTACCATAATCTCAACACAGAGGCTCAGCTGAATTGTGTCCAGGTGTTAATCTGAAAGTATCCATTCAACTCTGCAGGTATCGTGAATGTGTATAAATCTCAGAGTTTCTGCTGGGTCCCAGGTATGAAATTGAGTTAGTGGCTCTGTAGTTGTGAACCACTGAGGCAGGAAAAAAAAAGAAGCCGTTCTTAGCCAGCAGGACGCCTCTACTTGAGAACAGAAGCTGTCACTATTCATGAAGGTCCGATTTAGGCAAAGAGGAACAGAGGGGAAAAAGAAAACGGCAAGCATTGCAGATTCAAATGACAAACTTTAGAAATGACTATTGTGACAAAGGAGAAGCCACTCGCCGGTTGTTTATCCATGAATCAGTGCCACGCACTGAAGTTCTGTCTTTAACACCTTTACACCTTACGAAATTTCTTTTTGCATCTCATTTTCAGGGAGGAAGCAGTTTGCATATTTATTTTTCAAGAATAGCAGCAGCAGCATGTTGGTTTTATTTTTTTTACACTTTGGTATAAGCTCATGTATATGAGTTTGTGAAGCTATATGATGCTTGAAATGCCAAGTAACGAGCTGAGTTGTGATTATCAAGTGGATGCAGGTCACAGCAATGAGGGAAATATATAGAAAAACGTAACACGTAGCGGATGAAACCCGTACTTGCTCTGCTGATAGATGCCAGTTACTTCCACCCGACACCAATGCGGATGCTGTTTTGAGGATGAGTGACAGCTGTTTGGGCAGAACTTTGGCCAGCTAAGGCAACAGTTCGTGCCTCCAGGCAAAAAGTTGCATCCTGTAGCTATAAATAGGTAATACGATATGGGATAAATCAAATCCCAGCCAATATAACCTTACAACACCTTCTAATTGTTTTGTGGGGACACAGTCAAGGTTACCCACCAGCTCCAGATTACCTTCCTTGTCATGACAAAGCTGCCATTTTATTTTAGAATCTGCTGGCCAGGAAACATATTCAAATAATGATAAATGCACATCGTGCCTTACTGATGTGCAAAAAAGTTTAGTTTTGCCTCTCAGCTGGACTATTCGTGTCCAGGATGTGCATTTAATTTGCCTTTCCGGCTCATTTGTTCCATTTCCCGGCCGTCAGCTAATTTTTGGCACCCGCCTCAGCAGAGGATTTGCTGTTTAACGCACATTGTTTATCATGTCTGCATATGCATCTTTGCCTATTTTTTTATTTTTTTAAATGTTTTAATCACAGCAAAAGTGCAACAGAGCACAGATGACACCATTTCCTGCCCATTGGCACCATCTGGCTGTAGTGGATTCTCTTTATTCTCCTTCTTATCCTCCCTGCTCACCTCCTGCTCAACTCTCTCACCATTCTCTAGGACCTTCCTCCCTGGTCATTTCTCTGGCTTCATAAACGTCCTTAGACAGCACTCAGTGTGGTTCTTCATCCATCTTCTCTCTCCCCCACCCCCACTTTCCTCCACATACTTTCACTGCATGCCTCTCCCTCAGTGTTCCTCTCCCTCCCTCGCTTCTCTCTTTTTCACCCCATCTCTGTGTTTGTCGCTGACAGCTCCGCTCCTCAGGAGCACTGAGGGAAGCAGAGAAAACAAAGATTTGGTTCAGTGGCTCAGATCTTGATTTTCTGCAGATTGGATGGAAGATTAGGAGCTTTTATTCATACACCACACAATCACTTCCCCTGCAACTGCAAACCATGACTGCAGACCACAGGGGTTGCAGCTATCAGCACAAATGTGCCATCTGTGACAAGGCGTCTCTATGTTTTCTACCTGAAACCATGAACACAATGTACTGAACATAGGTCCCAGAGAAACTGATGTGAAATGCAGTATGGGAAAGAAAGTGAAACAAAGGCACAAGGCAATCCACATAAGCCTGAAGTAAACTATCACATCACAATAGGAAAGAAGAAATGAATCAATTCTGATGTAACATCTTTGTATTTGCTGCGTTTAGGTACCTTTTTAATAGAGACAACTATTCACACTTCTGAATTCAGCTGTTTTCTTTGATTCGTCAGTATTGCAAGTTGTAATGCAAGCATTAACATGACTTCAACTGCAGCCACGGCCTTCTAAGGCAAATTAATGGTTAATGTTTTCAGGGATCTACAAGCCCTCATTCTCCTGCAGAGAGCTCCACGCTGAGACGATGAACTGGTGGAAGAAAGGGAGCTCAGTGAACTCAGCAGTAATCTGGAGGTTTTAGGGTGTAAGAGGAAGGAGAGGAAATTGTCGTGGCACACTAGGATTGCAGGGTCATGTGTGATGTAGATAGTATAGATATATAGTTTTGAAAAACCTTTTCCAAGTTGTGGATATTTTCTTCAATATGCGATTTAGCTCGACTGCCTGTATTTTGCCTCTAATCTCAACAGATGCTGGTGTTCCGCACTGCTTTCAGGTGGTGGGCGAAGGCTTGAGCACCAAAAACGGTGAAGCCGGCAGAAAGCCTCCTTTCGTGCTAACATGCTAAACTAAGATTGTGAACCTGGTGAACAATACCTGCTAAACATCGGCATGAAAGCAAGTTATCGTGCGAATATTAGCATTTAGCTCAAAGCACAGCTCTGCCTGAGCCCCACAGAGCTGCTAGCATGGCTGTCAACTCTTTTTCTTATTTGTCTTTTTCTCCCCAACTTTGTTCACAGCGTGGAGGGTGAAAGCCAATGTGCACCTCCTTTGTCACACAAGGAGCTAATAAACACACCAACAGGTACCCCTAGCCGTCACCTACAAACCTGTTGTAATAATGACATGGGCAGCTTAATATTGGAATAAGTAATAAAGTGAATAAGGGACTGAATGCTCCAGCCTTGTGGAGCCAGCAGTGCTACCTGCTGTGTTGTTGGGGAGCGCCCAGCGTGGCGCTTTCCTGAAAAGCCTAAATCCATCTCTAAAGCACTTGAAAAGTTGAACCCTTCCAATTGTGAGGCGAGGCACACGTTGCACGGTAATCTCAGTGTTGTAACAAAGAAAACGGACAGACAGTTTTCTGATCCAGACGGAAAACGCTGGAGGCCTTTACAGATAGATGAAAAATAAATGGAATTAAGTCAAAGCAACAGTGGAGCAAAGGCGTACCAACTGCCTTCCTAGCACGTGTAAGGAGAAAAAAAAATGATTATGCTCAAATTTGGTTATTATTTCTTTTTCTAGGCCTTGGCATGGACTGTCCCGTGTATGTCCAGCTTTCATCATTTCTAAATAACAGCGTTGGCGTCTCATTTTTAATTGAATTTACTGGGCTCAGGCTTGCTGACTTCAACACAGCACATAAAAGTGAACTCAACTTGTAATCTCCCTTGGGTCCTCAGTAGTTTCGTGACCTCAACAATACAATATATTTGACATTGAAAATCAAATTACATATGCCTTTCACATAAATATACATTCACATCAGTGGCAGTTTGGGAGGAAAGAAATGGTTTGTTTATATTTTCTGTATTGATTTCTCCCAAAAGTGCCCAGGCAGCAAATCAGCTTCCACTGCTCTCAGTCTTTCTGCTCTGTGTCGTCCCTTATAGAGAAAAAGAAGTGGAGTGTTTTTCACTCTTGCTTTTATTTCATTATGAATTCAGCCTTTTTATCCAATTGCAAAAAAATGAATTTCAATAGTTCAGAAGTCATTCTGGGAAGTCAGTTCTTTCCCAATGTCCCCTCCTTCCTCTCTTCTCTCGCTCCTTCCTGGCAGTAAGTATGTCCAGGGCTAATAGGTGCCGACATTAGCACGTTATTACATTATTCATTATACTTTTTGGAATGCACTGTTGGCAGTCCTATGAACTCAACATAACATATGCCTCTAAATTGTACCTGTGTTTGATTAACAGATGGCTAGGGCCAGGTACGGCTAAGAACTTATGCTAGCTGTCAAGAAATAAATGATCAACCAATTATATGGAAAATAAATCAGTTGCACACAGGCAAGATCACCAATGAAGCGCCCTGCCTACTTGACAGTCAGAGTGCCTTGCCGGTGTCTGTGAGTGTATTTACATTAGCACATACATCTGTACACACCCATTCGTGCAGCCTCCCTGTCCGGGCCTGTTCATTTGGTACGACACGTCTGACCTTGGTGTCCTCTCTGCTTGGCACTGAGATGAGAACCCTGTCTAATCACACTGAGCCATGCCTCAGCTCCTGCAGGATTTGGCTCGCCACCACCCCGACAATTTTTGACTCCACATGGCCCTTCTGTGGCCCGACCGTTAAATACCAACACATGCTGCTATCAATAGCGTCAAATGCCAATTACATGCTCTCCCCCAGACTTTACTGGCAATTAATGGCATTGGAGCAAAGCTGTCCTGTTACAAGTTTAATTGATGTATGCACTGTTGTTGTTGTTGTTGTTGTTGTTGTTGTAACTTTGTGGCAGTCAAGTGGAAGTTAAAGTCATATTCAGAGACTAATACAGTAAAGGACTGTGCTAAAATTATTTAGGTGTGCACAGGGGCTTTGGACAGGTGGTCAGACACAAAACTCCAAATGATTATGTCGCAACTGCTGGATGTGTAAATAACACCCATTCAGGTATCCCTATTATTCCAAGCTAACAGCACTGTTGTTGTTTTTTTTTTTTAAACATTTCCCTGCTGCAGCATGTATTCATAACCAGCCCCTCTACTGCACCCAAGAGGGATAAAATGGAACAAGATACTTTTGTTTCACTCCAAAACAAAGCAATCATTCAGAGATTGATCTGATGCTAGAATAACTGCTTGCACTGCAAATGTATGACGGCTTATGTCCCCACTTCATCACTCCATGGTCAGTAAAGATTACATCGGACCAAAGCATCCTCCTAAGGACATGTTGGTGTAATTGGCTGATTGGTTGCATTGATTAATTTACTGTAGATGTTTCCATTGGTTAAGATCAGACTAATGTGAGCACGAAGGAAGGCAGTGAAGTACAGCTGATCCAGCTAGAGCAGCTAAGCTAATACAGTGGTAAGAAAAAGGCATGGAAGACAACATTATGTTTTGCTGGCTGGAAGATGTGATAGGTGGACCTGTGCATTTTACCCATGCTTTACTGGAAAAATAAAGTAGATGGTAAATTGAACAAAGCTGAAAAGAACTGACCAATTAGCCTGGAAATGTGTCACAGCACCCACAGTTTCATAAATGTATTACAAAATATCTTTCAGCCATGCGTGATTTAACAGCGCATTGATTCATCCGCACTTTCTTTTCAACTGTGCAATCTGGGAAACTAACCAAAGCTAAGCTGATCCTTGATGCAACCCATACAGTCCGTCATTCAGTCAGAACTGGCTTGATCCAGACATTCACATAACAATGCCTAACACAGTATGGTGGGGGAAGAAAAGAGAGACAGAGACAGCTTGGAGAGACCTGATGAAAAATATGGGCAGTAATAAGGAACAATAACAAACGCTGGAAGGTGATGCAGACTACACCGTCAGCCAACCTCAACTATTTGTTTTGGGGCCTGGCTGGTCTTCATGCCAATTTCTTTTTCTGTCTGTGTTTGGGAGAGAATATCATGTCAAACTTTCTGCCAAGATTTTATGATTTAACTTGTCCTCAGTTAGCAGCAAATATGGTTACATTGTAAAATAATGAGTGTTGTTTGACATTATCCAATACAAAAAAAAGGGATAACAAAACAGCATTTTCTGGTGCTAAGAGATAGTGATGGGTAGAAACAAGAATAAGAGTCAGTTGCTGTGCTAGCAGCTCTGTAAGGCTATACTTGGGCATAGTGGCGCTTTGAGCTAAATGTTAGCATAAGTATGCTAACACGCTTGCAGTGACAACACTAACGCTCAACATTTAGCAGGTATAATGTTTACCATGTCCACCATCTTGGTTTAACATGTTAGCATGCTAATAAGCACTGAACTCAACATAAAGCTGAGGCTAATGGCAATGTCATTAGTCATAAGTAGCATTAGCGTGGCTAAAAATGTCATCACTTTCTTCTCGTGGTGGTTGAACAAGCAGTCTATTTCGTTTAGGGTACCGCCACACTGTTGGACTGTAATGTGGACTCAACAGAGCCATTGGAGAACTGAAGGTAACTTTTTCTTTTTCAAACACCATGTTATCATCCTCCAGACAAAGTATTAGTAATAGCTGGAACAATGTGGAGCTCAGCATTTACCGAAAGTATTGTATTTTTCGGCACGGCACTGTCTGCAGGAGGTTGTTTGTGAATGTGTGAAATTGCTGCTCCATTTTCATCACACAAGTCCCCCCCAAAACAGTGGTGTCACCTGTCTTATTAGTGTATGTGAGATGGGTCTGGATTCGGAGGAGAATCCACTCAGCAAGAAAATAATAGGGATCGCAGGCTGTCCTCTTGGAGACGTTAAACAGGGGCTGAAAATATGGAAATGTTGTACAGTCACAGTGTGTCATTCCTAAAAAGCTAAGACCACAAAACAGAAAGACAAAAAACTGAATACTATTAGAGCATCAACCGCGTCCCTAATACATGGATTTGACCTACAAAGCAAATTTGCCAACTTCAAAACTAACCCATTTGCAGCTTGAGGCTCGCAGACATAACTCATATTTGTTCTTAGGACAACAATGACGTGAGGGGAACAAGATAAGGAGAGGGAGTTAAAAGGCGAATCCGGATTGTGCTTTTCCACTTGGTGAGGGTAAATTATGGAAAATCAGTTTACAGTAATCCCGGCACTCGTTGAAGGGGGGATCATCCCAGGCGACTTGACACCATTGTGCACTTTTGAAAATGATGTGCTTGTTAGTGAGGAGGCATAAAACACACTCAGGCTCATATTTGCAGCTTCGTAAACATTAGCGGAGCCTATTTCTTGCCCTTTCTGAATCATTCGTGTTTATTGTGATCTTTGCATTCATACGCTGCGGCTTTGTCATCTGAGCAAATTTAGCACACGTGCATGGATAAAAACAAATGACTATTAATAGCAGTGATTGTCTGTGTTAGGTGCCATCCTGCCCAAATCCAGCAAACACCTGAATTCATTAGCTCTTGTTGCGATGAATGGACAACCTGTGTAAAGATGGCTGCCTCCAGAGCCTCCCCGCAGTGCCACCAGTGTTTCTGAGCCCCCCTAAAATCTTCCGCCAGATGTTCCTGCTTGCTTTGCAATGGAAGGCGAGTCATGCTGTCAATTTAGAGGGCCACCATATGTTTACACCTAGGGCACATTCACACTAAGCATGTTTACAGCATTTCAGTCAAAATCTGCCTTATAAACTGGAACAATTTACTGTTTGGTTCATTTAGAAAGGTGAGAACAGTGCTGTTCAAAATGAGATTTGCAGAAAATATCCCTGCTGAGATGTCAGAGAATTGGAGCCTCATCCAACCAAGGTGCAATGCAGTTTATTTGGAATGAGAACATAATTTTACCAACAACAAAAAGTTACCAAACTAGCAAGCAATGCTCAGTTAGCAGAAAATACTTTTGATTGAAGGTTTTGGTATTTACGCCAAGTGGAAACTGCTGGTACTGATACTAACATCTCTTTATGTGTTGTAAAAGTTGAACTCCTTACAATTTCAGTCCTGGTTTGCTTGCAGACACCCCAGCAAATTATTGATGTAGTCTAAGTGATTGCTAGGGCCACATTTCCCATTTCAATGTAAGCTATCATGTAGTGACATATTCCAAGATTTTCTCTCATAACCAAGAAAAGTAAGTCCTGAACTACACAGTGGTAAGAAGACAGAGTGTGTGAGAACAAATAAGTACAAATTTGTACAACTTGACATAGGAGGATGTATTGATGCAAATATTATCTTGCATTATGCACCAGCTTGATACAAATCTTCCTACATATGTTTCTGTCTATGTTCATTTTAAGTATTTTCAATGCTTTAATGAGTGATTAGGTGAAAGTATATTTATGTAGCACCTGTGCTACACTGTGCAGAGATCTTAAACCATAATCTGACTGTAAATCAGCAGACGTCCATCCCTTGATCATTTAAGTGCATGCTTGATTTCTCCTGCACCTGCCTCATGCATGCTCATACTGCTCATATTTCTCTGGTCTCATTTTCCTTATGCGATAAAAGCCGTGCAGCATTTGCATTAACACACAGGAAGCCTCCCCCCTGGGCTGTTTAATCTACCTGCAGAGTTTGGAGATAACAGGAGCCATTTAACATCCATGTCGAGTAATGCTCTTAAACAATTGCTTCTGTTGTTAATTTGGACTTTGTAACGACGTACTGTCTATAATTTTTCACATCTGCACTCTCATAAAAACACAGCCCACTTTAATTTAAAAAAGGGATCAGAGATTAACATTGATTTCACAGGAAAAGTGAGCGATTGAGCATGTCTCCTTAAAAAAAAAAAAAGAAAGTGAACTAAGCTGTTGGCAACTCTTCTTTAATCAAGAAAAAGTCTCCACGTAATTATGGCAACAACAAAAAAACACAACAGAAGAAAACCAAGGGGACTTTATGAGTGGGTTAATAAGCCACTCTCGGCTGAAAGGTGGGACGTCTCGCCTGTCCAATTCCAAGAGAAAAATGGCTCTGTAAAATCACTTGACACATCCATGCACTTAAAGTAAGAACTAAAGAAACCAACAAAGTAAAGCAAACTAGTTGTTTCAGTTCAACAGATCTTGATTTATTTTTCACTGGCTGGTATTAATCTTGTCTACAAATACATCACTGATGAAAAGTCCATCTCCTACATCAGGAACCACAAACTGATGCAACTATTTTTTTTTCTTACCAGAAAAATGCTGTTTTTATTTGTAGATGCATTTTTGGTGCGCTATTGCAGTTACCTCTAACCACGGTGACAAACACATTGCATTTCCTGTGGCTGCTTCACAATAATAACCACCATGTGTTTCACCAGTTGAATGCTTTTAATGTGAAGCGGCATCAGTGGGAAAGTTTGATCTGATACAGCTTTAGGAGAGTGAACAGTTAATATTTAGGCTGAAAGAAATGATGGATTACATGCTGCTATGTGTCTTGTGAATCTCTTGTGCCTAGGTAGGTCATTTAAATCCAGCGCAGGAATGGCATACTCCACCTCTAACAATAAGAAATAATACATAGAAAGGTAATTGCAGAATGTAAATACTTTTAATGGCTATAGCTGAAATAATTACGACCACAAACAGGGGTTGATTGAAGGAAAATCTTAAGGATTACAAGTTTCTGTAGAATGAATGTTACTAGTTCTGTGTGTCTACTGTACAAGTTAACATTTCGTTATATTTCAAGGGGAGTTTCTGTCTGTCTTTCTGCCTGTCCCCAACGGGGCTGTTTGCTGTCGCTTACTGAAAACTACAACCCGAGATTTAAAAAAAAAACAACATTTCTCTACTAAGCTAATTAAAAAGAGAACAGATTCCTGGAATCCTTCTTGGGGATAGGGGAGCAGTGAGCGTGGGTTTTGGCTGGTTGGGAATAGGAACAGGGATTTCCAGCGGGTATGCAGTCTGTTCTCTTGAAACCCCATGACACACACTTAACATTGAAGTTTTGACCTTCATCGAGATGTTGTGGAGGCAGTGTGGGTGAACAGGCCTTTGCGGCCTATGTTAAGAGTTGCTGCGGTTCCTGTGATGCAGGTGGTGGTGATGACGGAACATGACAAGGTTTGCGATGGTGGTGATGGAGAATAAAATACAAACACAGAATACTTTTTTTTTTGTCTGCAGCAAAAGTTCAACATTTTGGGAAATTCACTCACAAGCTGTTTGCTGAGAGTTAGCCAAGAAGATTGAGACCACTCTCATGTCTGTACGCTAACTATGGAGCTAGAACCAGAAGACAGGTAGCTTAGCTTAACATAAACACTGGAAACAGGTGGAAACAGCTAGCTTGGCTCTCTCCAGATTTCAAAGATACTAATTAACCCAACTATTAAGCAAACAATATACATGTTAATAAATGTGCTTCAGAGGTACTGTTCAGCATACTTAACTGTTTCCAACTACTTCCGGTTCTTATGCTAAGCTAAGCTAATTGACTTACGGCTTTAGTTCTCTTCTCATGAGATTCTCATCAAGAAAGTGTATTTCCCCAATTGCCAATCTACTCCTTTCATGTTTACAGATATCCCTTTATTGGAAAGCACAAGGAATCAAGTAAGCAACCTCTGACCGCTTATATTGTAAATCTAAAATATTCGACATTTAACGAAAATCTTTTTCAACAGCATGTACTGTGTTAATTATTAAGTAGAGTGACAAGACCACATTTTCGATTTTAATTTTAAAACTTAGTTATGCAGTGGCTTGAGTCTGTAATTAATCATTAAGTCAGTCACCACATGGGAATAATGTCTCAACTAGCATTTGCCTAATGGCCATCAAGGCAGCAGAGAATGTGAAGTTTAGACGCTCATATATAAAGTATTGTAACTGGCAAAGATTCAGAGCCGTTTTGTTGGTATACTAACCACCAAAGTAATTTATTAATCACAAAATAATCAAATAAATAAGTGGGAGGAATCTGTAAAATCAGTGTCATGTAGGGAGCGATGTAGGGATGTTGTCCTGTGAAAAGCAAGAAACAAACAAATAACAACACAGAGGTGTGTGGCGTGAGGAGATCTGCTCTCAAAGACTTGCTGCTTGGCCCAGGTGTGTCCCATGCTGCTGATTACCCATTCGATTGGTTGGCAGCCCTGGAAACAGAGGAAAAAACACCGCAGAGTGAATCAAGCAGAGGGGTCGTCACAATTGGCTCAGGGCCGGATAGATTTTACAGTAGCCAGTAGGGACAGACAACAAGCAGAAGTATAGGCTAAGTGAGGCAGTCAAATGTTAACACCCCAAAAAGTTACAGGTGTCTTTGACAGGTGACTTTGATGTATCTAATCCACCAGAGACAAATTATATGGGCATTTGGCACCTGACAGGTGGTAATGTCAGACTGGCTTGTAGGTGGCAGATGGGTGGGCTTTCGGTTTGTCAGATGACCACATCTTCTGCTTCTGTATGGCTCAGTGAGGCGTTATGTGTTATCCCCTTCCCCCCTACTGTCCTTCCCACTGATAATACTTTCCTACCTCTTCCTCTCTGCCCCGTCTCCTCTCACTTCCCCCCTCTCTGATCTCCTCCTCCTCCCGCCCTTTTTTTTTCTCCTCCAGCTCCTATTTCCAGGGCCCAGATGTGTGTGTGCTCGGGTCAGGCAAGTCGGTATGTGAAGGCGAGATCCGACAAATAGCTTGTGTGCAGTAGGTGAGCAGGGATTAGCTCCTATCTGCCTGTCAAGAAGCCTGAAAGATAATTCGGCAATGTCCATCACTTCCACTAGGGGCTGCCGAAGCAGGCGTGTGGATGGATATACAGAGAGAGTGAGTGAATCCACTTACCCACTCAACATTTACTCTTGGGTTGAAACAAAGAAAATCAAAATGCTTCACTTCCCCCACTCCCTTCTTCATATCTCTTTCCCTCTTTCCATGGAGGTTATATTCATATCACACAAAAGCAAGTGTGCAATTTCTCAGCTTACTAACACATTACCTGAAAGTGTAAAACATTTCCGTTTGCAGCATCTGTTCAGCTCAACATTACACCGCTTTCCCTTCTGTATTTGTACTAAAGAAGTGAGTGAGAAGGGGAAAAACGCGAACAATCAAGTTGCATGTCAGAGACAAGATTCCTTTCTATTCCCTTACATTTGTCAGAGCCAAAGCCACTCGATATTCTGCTTTCAGAGCGGTGATCTTTGTTCATTTCCACAAGAAAGTCACATAAAGGCATCTGATCCACATGCTTTGCTTCCTCAGATGGGCCTCTTACACCTCATGAATTGCTGATGCATTGCAGGTTTAACAGACCAGCTCCAGCTCTTCCAGTTATAATGCCTTTTGAATGCTGATCCAGGATGCCCTTGCCACAACAGAACGGGCAAAGCCGAGAAAGCCTCAGGACAGAGTGGGCTGCATAAGACACTAACAGAGAGCAGAGAGGAGAGCAAAGCTCTATTGGATAACTGCCTGGCTTTTTCCACAGCACTTGACCCTGGCACACACACACCTCCCCCCCCTCCACCTTGTTCTCCTCCTCAGCACCGGCAAATGAAGTGTCCCCGCTCTCAGCTCTGATCCTGAGAACCTATGACAGCCAAAGCCTTCCTGCTCTCTGAAGTAAGCCCTGGCAGTTTACTATTCCCCACTCCAGCCCAAGCTGCAAGGTATGAACACGGGCGAGACAAAGCCTGTGTGACTGCTGCGAATAGGAAGACGGAGGGAAATAAGACAAAGGGGAAAAAAAGGCGCTTGACCTTACCTGTCAGAGTGTAACTTTAAGTGCGCTTTAGGTGAGAAACGCTGCACTCTCACAGTGGGATTTAAGAAAGGAAAAAAAAAAAACAGCCAGGCAATGAATGAACCGTTTAACTTTTAGTTCATTGTTTTCATGTTTCAAAACGTTAATCTAGCACTTTCTAATATGCCCTAATTTATGAATGATGTCTAACATGTAACTACTGTTACATGTTTATACATGTTTAAAAATAATTTATTGATCAGTAGAAAATAAGAAGAAAAATTGCCATATTGTGAAAAAACCTCTGTGGCTGCTGTGTATCCTCCTCTAACCTCTTGAATTCATCATAATGACTTACTAGAAAGCGACAAACCCTTAATTAATGACTTATAAACTTTATGTGTTAGTGTTAATGAACTGTTTGTTAAAACTAAATCAACAAACACTTTTCTCACAACCGTGCAGCCAGTCATTTGTTGATGTTAATGAATCATTTATCAGTGCTTTAAATATCAGTAACAAGCCATTAACACAAACAACATTTGGGTTGCCATGTTGTCAGAAATCTCTGTGGTGACTCGACGAAGCTTTAACTACTGTAATTCTTTATTATTATTATTATTTTTAAATCTACTACATAAGTGATCCACCCACTGGTCAGGTTTACTCCAAGCTAGAGCTCAGAGCTTCCGCACATTACAGCCCTTGTAGCCTTTACAAGGCCCCTTACAAACAGATAATCATCAATCTACAGCGGTAAGGCAATCATGTCTTTCTATGACAGATTGCTCTGTTAAGGTGCTCCATAATTTAATATCCTTCTCGTTCTTCATCTCCCCCCCTTTCCCTCTCTCTCTGTCCGCCCCTCCCTCCATCAGCCCGGCAAAGTCATGCTGAGTTCCTTAAAATGCATTAAATTATGATGTGTCATGAAATTAATTCTCTCCCCCGGAGTATGAATCACATGACAGATCCCTC
This sequence comes from Nannoperca obscura, assembly GCA_036024295.1. NCBI lineage: Eukaryota > Metazoa > Chordata > Actinopteri > Centrarchiformes > Percichthyidae > Nannoperca > Nannoperca obscura. The sequence goes on from JAVQJL010051320.1 coordinate 23,004, forward strand.
TTTGGCCTTACCTTTGACACACTGTGTATGCACATAGCAGGGTAATAAATTAAAATTAGCCTCAGGTTCCTTAAATTATTGACCCTGGCCCAGTTTTTTTGCCTCTTGTCAGCAATCAGTTTACAGGGAGGTGTGAGTGCTAATGCTAAATGGAAGGAGGGAGGAGGGGTGGTGGCGCTTTACTTCACCTTGCTGTCAAACTGGCCCGTTAGTCTTTCTTAAAGACGTTTGTTGAGCATGTGGGAAATGAATGGATGAGCGGTAGGTGGGACTTAAGTTTCAGCGTTACAGCACTACATCAATGAAATGGCTTGTTGGTGCACTCTTAATAATGTATCTTTAAAAATTCATGGATGGAATTTGAATTAATTCAATTTTTAATACCCACCATTTATTATTAAGCCTTTTCCAATGAATATTTCAAATTCTAATCTTATTAACAGGATAGAGTATTAAGACTTTCTTTGCCTCACAACAGATTTTCCTTAACTCGTGTTTGCCCATGATAAACCTATTCTGCGGCCCGGTCTCCAGTGTAATTTAGCCGGATAAAATGAAGAGGTTCGTACACACATTTAAAAGGAAATTTGTGCAATGGATCATTTGTGTGCTTTATTGAGTCTGAATATGCATGCTCAGTTGGAATTTCAAGTCAGCTATAGTATGCTATGGTAAGAAATCCCATACCTGACCTTCACTTTCCGCATTCATCTGCATACTAGATTACATATTTGGAGCTTGAGAGTAACTACGATGCTGAATGGGATCTATTTTGATCTTTGTGTCTCTTTAGCCACACATGGGCCAACACTCAGGCCATTTCGCCACTTGGGCTACAGCTAACCGGCCACCAAGCTCAATTTATGTGCTAGTTTTTTTAAATAAAATTCAACAACCTTCATCAGAAACAGAAAAGCAGTGTTTTCTCTTCAGTTTTCCCTGACTTGCCTCTCTGTATAGACCTTGTGCATCCCACTGTTGGCCGTTTTTACGGACCTTTGAGTGTTTTTGCTAATCCCCCCCCCCTCCTCTCAAGCGACACAATATCTTTGTTTACGAGGCAGTATCCTCCGAGAGGGTCAGATCACCTGCGTTTGTATGCACAGGTCAGATCCGCGGGGAGTTGTCAGCGGCTCTCAGTGTCTCTAATGAACTCCAGCCGTTTGACTGACAGATGGGTTACAGGCCTAGAGTAAACTGCGGCGCGACGTGCCTACCTGCTGTGTGTGTGTGTGTGACTGATTGGATACATGCTTAATGAAGCGACACACGCATGCACACACGCACAAGACACATGGTGTCACAGATCTGTTGGGGGGCATGTTGGGGGGGGGTTGTTGAGAGTGTGAACACTACTGAATGCCACACATAAATGTTTGTGTAGTGGTATTTGCAAGCACAGGACAGAGAGGAAACTTTGCAACTCTGTCTGGTGTGAACTGTAGTCTGCGGAAAGATTGTGGTGTAGCAAGTAGCGATTTCAGAAAATAGTAATTACTATTTGATTAAAAGAAACAATCCGCACATCGAGTCAGCAGCAACAATTGAACACTGTGAGCATGTGTCAAGACTAGCTGGCTAAAAGTATTGGATAAAAAGGTGGAAACAGTTCACTAAGGAACAGTTGAACTAGCTTAAAGTAATGAATACATGTTTAAAAAAGATGGCTGAATGAATACAGTTGAAATTGTTTGCTATATAAATAGTTATATATATATATATATATATATATATACACTACAGTTCAAAAGTTTGGGGTCACCCAAACAATTTTGTGTTTTCCATGAAAAGTCACACTTATTCACCACCATACGTTGTGAAATGAATAGAAAATAGAGTCAAGACATTGACAAGGTTAGA
>JAVQJL010051323.1:0-11373 GCA_036024295.1 Nannoperca obscura
CCCCCCCCCCCCCCCCCCCCCCCCCCCCCCCCCCCCCCCCCCCCCCCCCCCCCCCCCCCCCCCCCCCCCCCCCCCCCCCCCCCCCCCCCCCCCCCCCCCGCTCTTGAATATCCAAACCCTATTTCTTGCTGGAAATCTGCGACAAGACAATTCCCCGCTTTTGTATTTGAACCCCTGGACGACAATTAAAACAATACCCTGGGGTGTACATGTTCATTACACAACCGAGCGAGTGACATTCCAAGAAGGATTGTGGGTATGAATAGATGGTGATAGATTAATTTGTATGCTCGCTGGCTGGCAGGCCGTCAAGACCCACTCCAGAGTTGGGATCAATGAGAGAGAGAGAGGGAGAGAGACTAGGACTGGTTCCCATTCTGGGTACCGTGGTGTTGTCTTTGAATAAATACACACACACACACACACACACACGTGCATGCATGCACACACAAACACACAAACGGAGGGAGCTCAGTAAGGACTCTCTCTTTTCATGCAGATCTTTTGTCTCTCAGTAATGTCTGGTATGCCGGGATACAGGCTTTGCTCAATGACCTGATTTCTATGGGGCTGCCGAGGCACCGGCCACATGTGTGTTTTTGTGTGTTTGTGTGTGTGTGATCATCTGCCTGCGAGCCCTTCCTCTGGATAAGACACAGGACTTAGCCAGGCAGACAGACACAGACTGAAACAGATCCAGCCAATAAGAGGGCAGGAAACAAAAACGCACATACAGACACACACAGAAAGCCTTGCATGAAGTAAACAAAAAGTGCCTTCGAGTTCCCATAGCGGGAAGAAAGAGATAATTGGATGAGGAAATTGTCTGTGGGGAACTTAATTTCAGTCAGAACAATAATTGCAGCACAAAATGCAGCTATTGCAATAGATTATTGTTTTATAGGTTTACCAGTTGCAGGATATTTGAAAACCCCATATCCACCCAGTGTTTATTTAAACTAACTACCAGATATCCGAGACAACGTTTAGGATTCTGCTGTTGGAGGAAAGGACTGTAATAAATAAAAGAAAAGGCCAATGGTCTTAAGAACTTTTCAGACAACCTACCTTGTCTCTGTATGAAGACCCTGAGCAGCGGATTAGCCGTCGACACCGCCTTGCAGAAGTTGTCGTCATTGTTGATCGGCAGCAAATCACCGTGGATGTCAGCATAGCCGATCATCACCTCCATATTGGCGATGCGGTGAATGTGCAGGATGAGCTTGTAAAACTCCTCAAACTTACCGGGCTTGACCCGGTCCACCGAGAACCGGCGAAATTCTGCCCCATACTGCAGAGAAAGGAAGATCAAAAGGCCATTAAAAAGGGACGGTCACCAAGACAACCAAACAGGAAGAGGAAAACCGGGATGTCCGACCTCATGCACTTATCTAAACCATCTGACTGGCACACATGAAACTAACAGGGTGGATGTCCGCTGAGCTTTGTCGCAGTTTTGGTTATGACTTTATGTAACATATGACAGAGGGGAGGCCATTTCTAAGCAAAATAGATTTACAGAAAAATACAACCAACATGAATGACAGCATAGCAGATCACCAATATTCAACAAGTACCAAAATAAATTCATTTAAATTAGTGCCTTTGTATATGAAAGACTACAATCTGTGTTTCTTGCTGTCATTTATTGCTGAAGTGGGCCACCTTGCCTAAAATACCTCCGCTAACATCATAAAAATGTAAACGCTTTAATGTAATGAAACCTTAATCTTCAGGGAAAAAGAGCAGGGGCACTTTTCAGACAGCAAATGCCATAGATATACAGGAATAGCTTGACGTTTTGGGATGTATATTTATTTGCTTTTGTTCTGAGTTTGACTGGGAACATAGCAACTAGCATGTCTCTGTCAAAACTAGGTAACAAAACCTGCATATCAGCACCTCTAAAGCTAATTAACACGTTGTAATATCCTATTTGTTTAATGTTTAGAAAACCCAAGCTAAGCTAGCGTTTTTCACGCTTCTAATCACAATGCTAAGCTAAGCTGTTGTGGCCTTATGTTGAATGGACAGATATCACCGCGAAATCAATCTTCTCATCTAATGCTAGTTAATTAGTTAAACAGTGAGCTTAAGGTTTTTTTGTCACCTTTGGATAAAACCAGGTTAGCTGTTTTCAGTATTTACGCTAACTGGCTGCTGGCTGTAGCGTCATATTTGGCGTACAGACATGAGAGTGGCATCAATCTTCTCCTCTATTTCCAAGAAAAAGAATTTGTGCATTTCATAAAACTACTCCTTTACTTAGTGTGACTGTTGTTTAGGTCTTCATCCACAAACTAAATTGATCATAAGACGAGATGCATCCAGATCTGGGTGGCTAACCACACCAGCTAAATCATTTCCTGGTGGACACCCTGCAGCTTTGTGTTCAACTGCACGTCAAGATCATATCATTACAAAAAAACAATTGTCAGTTGCAAATCACACGTGACTCTGAACGACATAACACCCGGAAAGGGGAAGGGGGTTTCTGTACAATAGAACAATACAGGTAGATGAGTAAGCTATCTCGGCACATTTAAATGAAAGTGGCAGGCAACCCCGCCTCCCACCCACAGTTTACGCACAAGAGCACAGACATGCACAATTGTGCTACAGCTTTCCCGGCTAGGTCACCAAACAGCCAATGAGAGCGCAGCAGAGGGTCACGGTTGGGTCATCATGTGACTCAGACAAGAATGGACTTGAGGAGAGATACAACGAAGGCACAAAAGCACAGCTCGAGAAACCACAACAGACAATTGCGGTAACACAGGTGTCTGCATCTTAGTGGTAATTTGTAGACAGATGTTTTTCGTTACTGTAATCTTTAGCTCACAGCGGAGGGAAGCTGACAGCAGAGCAGAGATGATCATGGAGGGAGGGAGGGAGAGGAAAACTGCTGATCGAGTAGCAGTGTACTGACTGGGAGGAGAGAAGAGCAAGGGGACACATTAACCAGCTCTGTAATTAGAAGATGACATATGGATTTAAGAGGAGGCGTGTTAGAGGACTAGGGAGATGCCAGGCGGGTGTGTAGTTTGCTGCCAGACTCACTGAAGGTAACAGAGCCACGCATTAGCATTTTAAAAGTGTTACCCAACTCGAATTCCAGCTTATAAAACTCAGCCTACATCCCAAGATGACACAAGAAGTTGACAAACAGGTTTGTCAGTGTTCAGTATGTGTGCTTTGGGAAAGTGAAACCTACCCATAAATGAACCGCGATTTACACTATAAGACTTTAACATCTTGTACTTGACTCACCAAATAATAATTATACTTCCGCGTATCAGTAAGCGCCCGTCACTGCTCTGAAACTGAATGTCCTCACCGAGCTTCGTGATCGGTCTGAACAATCTGTTTTCACAAGGAGAACTCGGCCCTCTGGCATGAGCAAGTCTGAACAAGATATGATTAATCACGGGCCTCAACGCTAAACCCAAACCTAAGAATACATCACTATAAACGTGACATCACATGCCCTCCTGGCATATCCCGGCAAACAGACGTCAACAGGTTGAAACATGTCTGGAGACACTAAACTCTGACACACTGGAGAACATGGAAGATAACCGACTTCTGTCTTTGTCCTCACCTAATGCTCTGTAAGTCAGGGATAACTCACCTGAGAAAATCACCTAAAACATTTTTTTTTTTAAGATTCTTGGCATTTTAGAAGATGAATTTGAAAAAATATGCGACATGATCAGCAAAATGACTTACGGTGAAATGTCTCAGGCCTCAAACTACATATGTGCTGATTAGCTTTTTGAAAATAAAAAGTCATAAAAATAGGGATGAATCAAAGTAAGGGCAGAGGGAGTAAAACAAGAAATCTCACCCCACCCCCTCCATCCCTACGCACTCTCTTCATCTCTGATAAGAGCTTTGTGAGTAAAACCAGCTCCTGGCTGAGGCTCTGTGACAGGCAGCCAGACACCTCCAGTGTGTTATCCCTGATAAGCTTATCATTGGAACAGTTTCCCCTGAAAAAACTAAACGCTAAACAGTGAGAACCAGGATATCACAGACAACAAACACACCAATATCACTCCTTGGAAATCCGTGAATCTGAATGCTTAACTTCTTGACTGAACAATAGTTTTTTTTTTTAAGACAAAACACGTTTTACAAACTTTGGTGTAGTTTTCTCGAACATTAACTGGTCATGTAAGGCTGTGTGGAAGAGCTGTTCAGTCAACTAACTAGCTCTTACATCTGTGAAGGTTCTCCGTCGTCCAGGTCTTAGGGTTTCTATAAATACTACGTCAAAAGGCAACTGGACCTTCTGTAGATTTCTTAATGTCTTTCTTACTTCCTTTTCAAGAAATCTACAGTAGAAATAGTGCATAGAAGAAGAATTCAATATGCACATTTCATGTGGAATTTCTGGTTATTTGAGATGAACCTCTCGCTATTTATGCCCTTTTAGCTTGCAACTCGTCACATACCGTAGAACTATATCTGGTGTGGTTCAGGAAATTCCTAGTTGTTACATTCAGATATTCAAAAAAGAGACTCAACAGTGAAACTTAATGCTTGATAAGACATTTTTTACAAGTATTCAAATGCTCTCAACTGTCATTCTGGCTTAGATAGGTGAAACATAACTATATGTTCTAGATTTGGTTACTATCAATTTGTCATTGAGAGGGATGCGATGCAAAACTACACGCCCGCAACAACACAACAAACTGCTCATAACAAAACCAGAGAAAGTAGCACAAAACGACGTTACAAGGAGTGTCGAATTACATCTGATCCAAAAAGGGAAACATGTGACGTTGTATGACAGTGAGTCAGCTCTGAAGTGATAATGCGATGACGCCGTTAAACCTTCCTCGTTTTCAGCCACGCAGCTCCTTGTATTGCCAGTCCCTCCCACAAACAATCCCTGCGAGCCACAAAGTGACCACTCCTGTCTCTGTGGAACAAACCAGAAACCCACTCTGCCTCAAAACAAAACAACACCAGCTCTTCGGTGATGTTGTACCAGCATCCTGGAACAGACGTGCCCCTCTTTTCTTGTCACTCACCATCAGTGAGACTGGGCAGCCCAAAACTAAAAGTGAAAAGACCTCTGGACTGAATGAGTCACCCCTTGCCCATCTCAATTTGGCATGTCAACAGTGACTCAGGAGCTCACCCTTCATATATGTGCAGGCTTACTCTCATGTGCTGGCATGCGTAAACACATATGTACAAATACCACTCGAGACTGTCATCACTTTAATGGAATTTAGAGGAAAAAAAAATGTTGGTTACAAGACATTCTTGAGAGGCTGTGGCAAAAGTATAAATACTTCACTGTTTGTTCACTTTGTGGTCTGCCTTGGACACAGTGCCATGTGTTTAGCTGGCATGGTTTTCACTGTGTCCACATGCTCTATAAACAATCGTCATTTCTGTACCAAACTACGAACAACAAAACAGAAACAGGCTAAACCAAGGTCTTATTTAGTTCTTGTGTATTTGATAGGGTTTGACATAGAAATGGATAGCAAAACCCACGTGATCTCTGCTCACATTTTGTGCAAATGAGTGGTCTCCACTGTACAAGACTAACAGTGGTGGATAAGTGTGGTCATTTACTTGCTGGCTAACTTCATCTATGCAGCTATTGCTCCACCAGCCTCTCACAAACTGCTCAAAACAACGAGTAGGCTGAAACTATGTAGCACAAAAAAACCCGCAGCGAGAGCAACTAACGTTACAAAAACATCCGATTCAGCAGATGAAACCTATTTATCTGTCTAAATACTAAAAGCTAGTTTATTGTTTTTTCCCCCCCCCCCCCCCCCCAATCAGCTTCGTGTCAGGGAGGGAAAAGAGCCAAATCAGCACAATCTGCATGCTCGGAAGTAAAATAAAAATAATCACGTCAAATTACAGAAACGTGCAGAAACTAGTGCGTCGGGCTCCCGTTTCTTCAACTGGACACGAGCTTTGTCACTGAGAGGAGAAAATGTGTGCCGTTAGTTGCAGACAGTTTGTCCGAACTCCAGCACCGTAACGGGACCACCATGTGAACTCTGTGTTTTCTCCACCAAATCTCCCCATTTCCAAATCCCAAAACCCTCAACGCTCACCTTGCTTTTCACTTCCACTGCGCTACAGTCCGCAGCCCGCAGAGGTTGCGACTTATTAAAGCTCCGATTCATTTTTATGTGGTTGTAGATTTAAAAAAATAAATAAATTTAAAAAAAAAAGTTCAGCCGCCTTTGCCCGCAGAGAGAGGGGCTCTGGTCCCGGGGTTTCTGGTGTAAAATCCTTCCGCTTCGTCTCAGGTGGAGAAGTGTGTGTTTTCTTTAGTTTATTTCACCTCCCGGAGTTTTTCTTTTTGTAGTGAGCTCCGCCAGACGTAAGAGAGGACTTTACGGGAGGATAAGAGGTGAGCAAGTCGCCGCGTTGACTTGGGAGTGTGAGTTAAGTTTTGAAATGACATCAGCCCTCCTAAAAAATGGGATCCTACGACGGCGTCACTTACGGCTCGTAAATTTCAGCTTCCTCAGTCAGGACGTCGCAGCCGAATTGTCGTAGGTAAGTTCATTACAACTAACATTAAGAACACACATTACAGGTACGTATATTAATATGCGTATCAACAAAATAATCTTAATAAATATATTGTATGGCTATAAATAATGTATTAAAAAAAAGTATTAGCCGACGACCTCTCCCCCAGCACACTTGGCAGTTAAGGGAGGCTTCAGTACAAAAAATAAATAAATTAAGCAAATGACGGCAAATCAGCCATGTTTCACCCAGCATATTTTGATGAATTTGAAGCACAATATTTCAAATGGCTTACATTTTCCAAGGCAGGCCTATTAATCGATAACAACCTAAACTTAAACCGCCCCAGTCCTGTCCATAATGTTTGTTTGGTCGTTCACGAGATTTAACTAGCAACTCTAACATTTCCGACAGTGCCTGAAAGTAGCACCACGCACACCAGTCCTCCGGTGCGCCAGAGGACGCATTTCTCAACGCCTCTAGTTTAAAGGACATCTAGTTGATTATAATGGAAGATGGTGTGCATTAATTAAATATATCACTAATCGTCACATAAAACCTATTTACAGTTCATTTTACTTGAGCATTACAACATAAACCTGTGCAAAAGCATCAACGCAGTGTGGTTTCTGTGTTCCCCTGTTAATCAAATGTTTCAGGTTTGAGAAAGACAGAGCAACACAAAGGCGGGAGACACGAAACTATCACAATCTCTGTAACTGGTTCCTTTTCCTTCATTACAGTTCATGCAGTCGAGCTCATTACAATTCAAACATGGCAAGAAAATATATCAGTGATCTGTCGAATACAAGGTGTCCTCGCTTATTATTCACAAGGAGCAGAAACACATCATACTTTCATTACTAGTGATGTCTTATTTGTTCTACCAGAGCCCAAACCTGGTCTACCACGGCCAGACAAACATGAATCCACACGATACGAAGCTCGTTATCTATATTATTAGCTACTATCTATGACTACCTGCTCAACATGTCAGGCAGGCCAGGTGGATACACCTGGATGTGTTTTGGTTATGTCTGTAATAGAGAAATACTCAAACAACAGCATCAAAATGCACCAGGCACACTTCCCCAATTGTCACCAGAACGTGACACAAACAATAAAACCAGTAGCATCATTTCCCTTGGGGCATCCTGGTATTTCTTGTTTTGTTGCTTCTCCCAGCTACCCTGAACTGTACCCAACACTCACAGTGTAAGCAGCTTTGGGAGGGTGAGGAATATCTCTGACTGCTGTCCTGCTTTACAACATTCCTGAGCCCCCGAAGCCGCCTGTGTACAACAGCTGCAGTTTGCAATGCCCCCCCCCAGTAGCTCCAACTATTGCATGTTTACTCACTTCAAGAATGTGTTGACCCGCTACAAACCCACTAAGTACACCGTCAGATGCTACTTTCACTGCAGCTACACACTGAAGGTATACCAGTGTGGTTTTATGAAAGTTGTTCCGGGTTTAAATTCAAGTATATCAGTATCCATGTTTTGGTTCCAGTAACTACTGTTTGTCTCTCATGTAGAATAATTGTCATATTGTTGAAATATTGACTCAAATGTACTGTTTTTAATCTTAAAATGTGGCTATATGACAAGATCAAATGATTATGGCAGTTTCTGGTGCGGAGCTCAAATGATTAGACTCAAAGTACCATGTCTACACTTTCCATAGCTTGTGTTTCGTCTGTTACAGTTATTATTATAGTTCACTGGTATGAAAAATCAGAAGGCTTTGATTACAGCTGCTTAATTAGTCACCTTTAAATGGAAATAATTCTGCCTTTGAGCCAGAAAAATCAGATCAAAGATCTCAGAGGAATCTCAAATGAAAAAAACAAACAGATAATCTTGGTCAATATACACTTGTGTTTTCAGCCTCGATAACCTTTCTCTGAGCATTCATGGTCAACGGGTATTGCAGGGCAGACAAGTAAAAATCTAAGTATGAAGTCAACCAAAATACAACATTCATGAATGAGTCAAGTTAAATCAAATCAAATCAAAAGTCAATTACGCTTTGGCTGAACAAAGCCTAGGCAAGCCTTCATTCATCATAAATCAAGGATATTACAAACCTTTTAAGACTGGAAGTCCCTTGATGTAGATGGGGAACACTGGAGTATCATACAGTCTTCTTCAGGTTTATTATTATTTTTATATGCACACTTAAAAACACATTTTCAGCTTTGCTTCAAAGTACCGTGACATTTAGGACAGACAAACATAATACCTAAATGGTCACAAAAATATCACAGCTTCCCTCTCTCACTCTCATCTACTGCCTTTTTGTCAAGGGCAGTAAGAACACAATTGCTACAGAATTACATATAGGTATGTTTTTAAATAAGTCTAATAAATAGGTGTAGCCAGGGTTTTGTAATTTGCATGCGTGAAAGTCAATGAAGGAGTGTCTTGTAGGATGAATCTCAACTGTCATTGTTCTCCTTCCTCATGTAGAAGTTACACATGTGACCAGCAGATGTCAGCACATACCCAGATAAAGCACATACAATAGATATTCTTTTAGGTCACGATGCAGAGGCTTTTTTTCTGCTGACACAACAATTACAAAGCATGTTTCGGCACTTTTAACCTAAACATGTCTGAATCATGTATTACAGCATTTAAGATTTTGGCATTGCGACATGCACACACTCACTCATCGCACAGCAGAACTAGACTTTCCACCCAAAACCAGCCTCTGCAATTAATAATACAAACTAAAGAAAAAACACTTGTTCATGTGAGAGAGATGGTTTTGAGAAAATATGAGGCCTAAGGAGTCTGAGTTTTAGAACTCAGAAAAGAGAAGAGAAAAATAAAATAAAAAAAGAATTATAAAATGTCATACACAGGTGAAATATAACAATTGTTATGGACAGATGACTGTTAATTAGGCTGATTTCTTTTTAATATACCTTGTATGTATGCTGTATGTATACTGGGGCTTCAAAAACAATCATTAGGATCTGGAAAAATAAGTTAAAAGTCATTGTTAAACTTGAGCAGTGTGGGGCCTACTAAAGCTTGGTGTGAATAAGCTTTAAAATAAGCTCTGACTTAGTATCTGTGGGCATATGTGAAGTAGTGAATGAACTAGTTTTCACTGACGTCAATGTGCTGCATTAAAAGACAAAGGCAAGGACAAAAAAGACAAAAGAAAAGAGCTAAAAAAAGATGGATGATGAAAATGGGGAAGAGAGAGAAGGAAACTAAGGAAATAGCAAAAGATGAAAAAAAGACAAAAGAAAGGTAGAAAGGAGGCTGAGTTAATCATTACAATCAGACAGCAACCCTCCCTCCCCACTCCTCATTAGATGATGTGTAACGAGGAGAATGGCAGACAGTCACTTTATACTCAACTCATTGCAGTGTGTGGTTTTAATCCAGCTCCATATGTCTGAATGCAGGTGGTCCTCCGGTGGTAATTTGAGAGGAGAAGATTACAGTGAGATGAAAAAATACTCGCAGAAATCCATCCTCTGTGTAGAGACAGAGAAACATGCGGAGCTGGTTAGAGGAGGGTATTTAGACGGCAGGAGTGCCAACCTAAAGTCAGCCAGACCGGTAGAAAGGCCCCTGATTCGACCCTCCGCTCTGTTCTGCTCCACTCACTCTCTGATTAAAGGGAAAGAAGGGCACACACACACATACACAAATACTGCCTTTATATGCACCTCGGGGTGATCTCAGGGTTCAGGTCATATTGAACAGACATTGTGGTTGTGTTTCAACCTAAGCAGACCGACAGCCTCTTCTCCGGATCACACTGAGTCATGACACACCATCAGACTCTCCAGCCGTCTCCTCGGTGGACAAAATGAAATTAAGGCGCAGTGCGACATGCAAAATGGAAACGTAATCTTTTTGCTGTTTCCATTACTGTCTTTCTCTCCCGCTGCGTAGATCTCAAAGTATATGTCTGTGAATGAGACAGAGAGAGGGAGGAGGTGGGAACATAAAGAGGTAGAGAAGGATGGTGAGAGTCTGTGGAGGAGGTTGAAAGACAGACAGTGAAGTGAACACATGCAGTGCTGTTGGCAGAAGCTCTCTAGAAGGCTGTCACCTCTGCTATGGGGGCGACTTGGCTAAGTAGTGCTGACCACACGTCTGCTGCCATTGGATAAAAAAGAAAAATACATCTATACACAGTGTTGGGAAGGTTACTTTAGAAATGTAATAGGTTACAGATTACTAGTTAGCCTGTTTAAAAAGTAATAAGTAATGTAACTTTTTTGATTACTTGATTACTTAACTGGGCAAAAAAGCTGAAAAGTCCTAAAATATACATTTAAACCAGGCAGTGTAAACCTCCCAACAGTTCTCCACACAGATTACTGTCTCCCCCAGTGAAGCCTAACATATTGTTGTTGTTATTATTATGAAATAAAGTGATATTCTATATAGAATACTGTTTACACCCAATGATCAACCATGTTAATGTGTGTTTTATTTGAAATATAATTTAGAGAAGTCAAATCACATCCAGGCCAAACCACTAGTAATATTCTCAGATGTGTCCACTAGGTGGCGCTACGGTTCATTTTGATTTAGTGGAAAAGAAAACGACACGATAGGTTTCAGGGAGAATCTGCCTCGTCCTTCACTAACAGACCAAACTGGCAACAAGTGTCGTTGTGTGCCAGCAACAAGCTCAGCATGTAGCATAGTTAGCATCACATCATTTAGGCTGTTGGTGCCTGTAGAAATGTCACAACATAACTAGAAAAGGCAATTTCTGAAGAAATTGCGGTGTGAATGCTGGCTGCTGAAATGCTATCGCTAACCTGAAAAGCTGCTTTGAAACGTTGAATTATGTTGAAATGACTGAATGATA
>JAVQJL010051330.1:0-12218 GCA_036024295.1 Nannoperca obscura
TTTAATAAATTTGCAAAAATTTCTACATTTCTGTTTTTTTCTGTCAAGATGGGGTGCTGAGTGTACATTAATGAGAAATAAAATGAACTTTTTCAATTTTAGCAAATGGCTGCAATAAAACAAAGTGAAAAATTGAAAGGGGTCTGAATACTTTCTGTACACACACACACACACACACACACACACACACCTAGCAAAATACTTTTTCAGACATGGGGAACAAAAATAGCTTAAATAGTTATGTGTAAATAAATACTTTTCCTGCTTTTACTGTCTGTCAGATTATAACGATCATCAACAGAAAATTTAGACTATACCCTTATTTTATTACATTGTTTACCCTTGTTATATAGTCACACTCATAAAAACATAATAGCATGAATAATGTAATGTCTAAAACAGCCACTGTGTCAATACTTCCTCATGTATTATTGTTCTGTTCTCTTGTTCAGAGTTAATTGTGTCACTTAGAACTGAATACCTTCGCTGTGTCAGCATTTTAAAATGGAATACAAACTGATTAATATCTACAGAGATAAACACATATCTCATTTGTCACAGGAAATCTGCAGAGCATCTGGAGAAATGAAGCTGGACGTTATCTTGTTTGTCTTTGTTTTGTCCACTCCTGTATTACTTCTAATATGAACTATGGAAACCTACAGGTGACTATATTAAAATGATGATTGGTGATTGGATTGAGAAGGCAATCTGCACTTGGTTGAGGTAAGCACGGAAGCTGTATCTGCAGAAGAGAAATATAGTGATAGAGCTAGTGGGTGCTAGTGAATGTCGCTCTGTTGATCCACTACTTTGGTCCAGACCGCTGCATTTCCACCCAAAGTACCCAGAACTTTTAGTCCCAGGAACTACTTTTTAAAGTAGGTCTTCAACTCAGATTAGTCAGCTGACATATGAAAAAGAAACAGTTGTTTTAACACGTCATTTTTGTGTGCAACTATAAAACAAAAACAACAACAACAACAACAACAAGCGTCTCTGGTTATTCCCACACGAAGGCAATAACAAGAGCCATTTACTTTCACACAAATCACCACTGCTCTAAACCAACGTGTCTGACACATACGGACTGAACAATAAAATGATCTTTAAGCCATTCTTCTAGCTAGGCAAAAATCTTTCAAAATGTTTATTGCTGATTACGATTTATTAAGTGTCAAATAAATGTTTCGAGTTGATTTAGGTTTAAATGTCTCATTTTAAGCTAGTTTTTATAATTTTCTAAATAATACATGAAAAACAGACTGACAGCCCATAGATAAACACAGACTCACTTATAGACTTGGCTTTTGTGTCCATGGCTCTTTGGAGTGCTGTGGAAGCCTACAGTGTACACAGGAATATGAGCCATCTTCTTCGAGGGAATCTTCATCTGGAGCACAGGAAGAGGAACAACAAGAGTAAAAGGACGAGACACAGGAAAGAGAAGAGGATTTCGAGGGGACACAGCAGACTTGAATGCAAATTACTTTCATAAAAGTATTTATATAGTTTCCAAGCACAACCAAAAGATTCAAAAACACAAACACTAAGGACTCAACACTGACACACCTAATAACCATCATCATTAGCTGTCACACACATCACACAGTCACAAATGAACAATATAAGCAAAACATTAAAGACTGAGAAGAACCACAACAATGTTACACAACACAAATGAGTCACAGCACCCCGAGAAACAACAGCACTACACACACCATTCAGAACAAACAGCCTAGATCTCAAACCTACAGAGCACAGAACCACACATCCAACACGGCCTGGGACTGAGGAAACCAATCAAAAATCAACAACTGACATCAACAGCAATACCAGCCACTTCACTAGACAATGTACTAATATGTTAACAAGTGCTACAATATCTCATTTCATAGCTTGTCAATATATAACTTAACATATACTATAAGTTAGTTATATTACCTTTGCACTGCAGCCGCCGCAGACAGATCTGTAAGAGAATCAATACACCTGAATATCACATGAATAAGAAGAAGCAATTCAATTTGACTTCCAAATAAAGTGGTTCAGATAATCTGCCCAAATCGTGCCCTATGGACTTGGTGAGTCAAATGTTCGTAAAACTGATATAAATGATGGACAAAACAAAACACAATGAAAAGACACAAGTTAATAAACTGTAATTAACCTCTAATATCCCTTCAGTGAATATGTATGAATGTATAACAAAAAGAAATGAGGCCAAAGTTCATTCTAAATGCTCGATATTTTAACACTGGCATTTGCTTACACAGAATCTGAACATTAAGAGGATAGTGTGTGAGGGGAACCAAAAACTTCTTTTAAGTTTATTTTTTTTGTTCATTTTTAAAGACTTTTAAGACTATCACAAATGCTGATGTGTTAATTGATATTTGATGTCATATGAGAGATGGTGTTTAAATTAGAAACAATATACAAATGAATCAGCATTTGATCTGATAGTGTTTGTCCTCCTCTCCTCTCTAATCTGCATCTCTTCTGACTGAATGAATATTTTCAGGTCATGTATTTTAATTATGGTGCATATGGTGTTTGGTCACAGGCTTGTATACAGCAGGTCTCAAACTGACAAGACGACATGTGTATTCATGAAACGTGTAGAAACGATCACAGGGTTTCAGGTTTAATGTAAGCTTAAGAGTGAGCAGCAGCTAAATCAATCCTTTACTTTCTTAAACTTCCACCCAGACATATGAATTATAAATGCAGTATGCTGAAAGCTGTAGACAATGTTTAAAAAACGGTCTTTGATATTTACAACACTTTGTGATGTACAGTATGCATTTGTAATATATAGCATGTTTATAGACAGTTAAATATGCAGAGTTACAGTAAAGTGTTTTCAGCACCATCTTCAGCTCTAAAGACGTGCAGGCACTCGCTCTGAAGCGCTGTTTTGGGCATCTCGTGTAGAAATGTAAGAGGCATATTTATTTTATTTTATTTATCTACTTATTTCTCTCTTTTCATTGCTTGGGAATTTGCGATATTCCATTTTTCTTTCTTTCCTTTCGAGTGTGCTCTGTCTCGGTGATGTTGAGAGGGAACAGGGGTGGGTACATGGTGGGGTATTTTCTGTACCAGTTCAGTTTGTTTGTACATGCACGTATGTTTACGCGTTGTAGAAACGTTCTGTGAGTTTGGGGATAAATACATAATTTTTGCAGTATAGAGGGTCTTTGAAACAACATGTAGACCTTCAGGTGGTAAAATCTAAAATATATAAATCAACAGTTAACTGAAGAGGTGGTGGTGGTAAGGGGGGGGGGCTCATGACCTCAGTATTACCTAGGATCTTTGCTAACATCAAACAGCATTTAAAGATACATGTGAGATATAAGTTTTCTTTGAAACCTTTTACACAGTAAGCAGGTAGATGGCCATGAGAAGAGAGGGAATTTCACTTTGCAGCAGCAGCAAACCTAAGAACACACACACACACACACTGAGTCAATTTACTGTAAACACTGCGCAGTGAGAAACAGCAGTGAGGGAAGGTTCACTTTGTTACCTTGCCTCTCTTCAGGTTATTGTAGAGCTCTTTGCTCTGAAGAAACTTCTCCATCTCTGCTTTGACCAGCACTCGGCGCACGTTAATGACCTCGTCCACTGTCAGGGCGAGACTCTCCACAGGGTGGCTAAACTCCTCCTGAAAACAACCCACAGCCGAAGAAAGTCAGTCCACTCAATTCTTACAACAGATTACTCTGCAACAATCATAACTGTTAGTTTACCAAAGGCACAACTTTGTATTGTGTGTAGTTTTTATTTTATGAAAGCATTTTTTGGACATTGTATAATGACTATATTTCAGACAGAGTTTGGAGCAAAGAAATAACTAGCAACAAATAGCAATTCATCAAACCATTAAACCATGGCTGTGCTTGAATACTGAACTTTGGATCCAGGAACATTTAAACATTTTCACCTTTTTAACCCTGCAAAGAACACCCTGCAGGCTGGTGATAGTTTCACGTGAGGGATTTGAAGATTGCATTTGAAAGTTGAAGGGAATAACCCATTTCTAAAAAGGTAAACATGTAATACAATCCAACACAAAGCCCTGCTGTAAGTCCTGTCTTTGTGAAGCTCAGAATGGTTGGTGCTTAATGACACTGTGTCGAAGAGGTGTTGGTCTTTGTGTCTATGGTGAAGGATGTGTTACTTTGGATGACTTTGTGTTAGAACTGGTAAACTGACAACTGGGCAAACTCCATCTGCTGATAAAGATCATGTTATATGACAGAAAGCTTCACAACAGCTACTAAATGGACCTTGTGGGGAGATACTGAAACAGGTTGATTTGTATTGGAAACACGTTGAAATCATCTTCTTACGCCGGCAGATTTTTCCAATTCCATTTCAAGAACTCTAATCAATCAAGTGGACTTGATAAGATTAATATTTTTGAATGCATTTTCATTACTAGTGGGACCACTGAGAAATCACATGAAGCAAAGCACCAGCTCTGATGCAGCCTGCGATTCTAACTCACCATCAACTGGTGCTTGTCTCCAGCTCTGGAGCCAGACGTCGTTTCTGAGCCCTCCGTGGTCTCGTCAACTGAACTCAGAGACAGGCGGGTCGGAGAGGGTGGCACCCAGCCGTGAACTGGAAAGGAAGCTGAGGTGGGGGGGGGGGGTAGATGAAAAGCGAAAGAGACAAGGATAATGAGTTTATCAGGGGAAACAAACACGACGGGATCAAATGAGGACAGCATCAGGGAGTGAATGAGAGCCACAAATCCCAGCCTAACACGTCCATGAATTACACATCAGCCTCTTTCATTCAGCTCCGTCTCAGATCTCAGCCTTCAGACTGTTTGTTGATGGACTCTAACACTGGCATGTGTTATTAATCTGATTTCAGTGGAGTGATTCAGCCCATGCTGCTACATCTGTAACGTGGATCACAGTGAGAGGCCTGCTCAGCGGCTCAGTTAACGGACAGTGGGAGGGCATTAAAGACAGACCACACACTGGTTGCCTCTTCAATTCTGCAAATGGAAGGTGTCAATTTGGCTCTAATGGAAAGTAAACAGGCTGAGAGGGAGGCTGGAAGAGGGCGGTAAACATCATCAGTACATATAATTTGGATCAGCTGCCGATGACAGCCCGGGGCTTACAGGCTTACATCCTCACATTCACACAGTTGTTGGAGAGCCTCCTGTTGGCAGAGTTGTGTACTACATAGTATATCTCCTTCCAGCTATTATCTGGCCTTGTCTCAGGCCTGTGGCATGCGGCGATGTGGATCGTCTTGCAGCCATCTACAGACTAACAATTGATGAAGTCAAGATTACCTGCGGATACGGACAGCCAGGCTGCTAATGCATGAATCACAGCCATCAAACAGATAACATCCACAATCCAAACCCATTAGCTTCTACCCTCCTTCACTCAGTTAGACCTTATCAGCACGTCTTTATATTTGATTAGAATCCATCACCACTCTCCCCACGGCTCCCTGTCAACTTTCTGTCAGCAAAGAGCTGAGTACTGCACCACAGCTCTCATTTCAGTTGAGGTATAAATGAGGATGGATTGGAAGCAGTGGGGACATAACGTCTCCACTACAAATGAATAATGTATTGTCTTGAAGGAAGAAATCAAATCCTGAAAAAACATTTTACTTTCTATTAAACAGACATTCTGTAGTTACAAGGGGTCAGGAAGCAGCTTGCATTTAATCAACAAAAGTAGTTGTTGTGTTTTCTCATGACTTTCCAGTTAATGCACTACTGCTTTCCTTCCAGGCCTGAAAGGAGCAGGGAACTTTTAAAAGGGCGTTTAGACTGCTAAGCGTTGTATTGATGATCTGAGTGCTCTCAGTTTAACTGTTTGTCTGGGCTTGTGGCCAAATTATATTCAAAAATATCCAAATCTCCAGTTCATCGATCTATAAATGATGATGCATTCTGGAGTCTTGATGGTCTTGCTAAAATCAGAGTACTCATGTTTCTTTATTCATGTCACAGGTCTTCATCCAACATTATGATGGCTGTGACTTTTACATTTGCAAGCAAAACTTTAGGGGTTGCAAGCAAGTGTGGAAGGTTTCTCTCTCAAACCATTTTTTTGACTGCATAAAAAAGAAAAAAAAATAGCTTCATAGACTTCTAACATTTTTATGTTGTAATATACTTTTTATTTTTATTTTTATGTGTGAAGCAAATACTGATGAGTCAAAAACCATCTAATGAATGTGTGAAACAAATCTATAAATTTGGCTGATATGCCCTATTTGGAATACTGGGAATCTCTAAATTCTGTGATATTTCATTAACATACAGACCTCTGTGATTAGGAAGCGGCCCGGCGCCCGTCAGCGTCCTGGACAGAGGCCTCTCACCCCTCATCCTGACCACTCCACCGAGCTGGGCCGACTCAGAGAGGGACGGAAAGATCTCGCCACGGAGCAACGCCAGGTCGTGCTCTGAGAAGGAGCGGTCTCTTTTCAGAGGCGTGGGGGAGCTCTCTGCCCTCCTCAGCTCACCGTCAGGGGACTCCTCCTCCTGGGGTGGGGGTGGAAGTTAGAGAGGAAGAGGAAGGGTTAAGGGTGGGGAGGAAGAGGAAAAGGGAAGTGAGGAGGGGTCGAAGGTGAAGGAGGAAATTAAAGAAAAGCTGAAGGACAGAAGGCGACGGACAATAAGAATGTGTACATGGAGAAATGTCATCTGAACAATGAACAATCTCAAACATTGCACTAGTTGTGCAATGTTTGACCTCAGAGTGCCATTTAGTGGGCCACTGAGGCAGTGGTGCTGCTAAATGATGACATTAAATTAAATAAAAAAGCTTTGTAATTTACAAAGCTAGTCACCAGGTGACGTGTGATCTAAATCTAAGCATTTAATCAACAAACAGTCAACATTCAATGTTGAACATCTATTTAACTTTCATGTAGAGACCAAACACACCAAACGGGTGAAATATAGTCGGTCTACAAATAGCCGGTGATTTGTGTTGAATGTGTTGAATCCTGTCAAATGAGACGCTAAAACCATTGAAGCTCCAGAGACACTTAAACACAAAGCACTCGAGATGTTGTGTTTTCATCTCATTTATTTGGGAAGGTGGTCTTTGGAAGAACCGCTGATCTAGCTAACGTACAGTACAGACTGAGCTGAGTCTGTGAAAAGCCTGTTTTTAATAAATCTAAGTCAAGTCTGGTTTAAGAACAGCTTGAACTTGCTCGTGACATCAAGCACAGATCACATTAATTCCCAATTAAGACAAACATGTAAAGACAAAACACATTGTAAACATCATCATCATCACATGAGGAATAAAATAAACAAAAACGCACAAAACCACTGCCCAAAAGAAAAGAAAAGCAATAGCAGCATGTTTGTACACCAGCAGAGCTCAGATGCTGAGCTAAAGACAACTGAACCCCTACTCGTAAAGACACACACACACACACCATGGGGCTACAGCCATGGGTCATACTTATTAGCTTTACCTCACTGCTGTGTGTTTAATAACACATAATGTGCATGATCTGACATGTGCCACAAATTAAATTAAGCTGCAGCTGCTCCTCCACATAATGTTTGCAGAACTTAAACTGTAATCTGTTCTAAATTGGTTCATTTTGCAGTTGCAGATGGGGTATTATCATATGCATTAACTGTCTGTGCTGCTAGACAGAGGCTTCTTAGTGCTTCATAGACCACAGACATTACTACTGGGTGTACAGTAAAAAGCCTGCCAGTGACAGGAGACAGAGGAGGTTAAAACTGTGTTTTATAAGACTATCATTAAATATTTTCTTCACAGTAACAACAAAGTAGAAGTGAAGGAGAGAAGATGAGCTGTATCCATGGCACCTTTTCTAACCTAATTCTGGCTTACATACAGTGATGAGAAAAAGAATACAAATGTGAAACTGAGGTGAAAAAGAAAACAGAAGGCACTGAAAAGGCAACAGTAAACATGTTTTCCCCCTGGATGAAGAAGAAGTTAGTTTGGACCTGCAGCTAGCTCTCCCTTTGGGCCAGTAAGGATATGTTTTCAGATGCTAAAGTCAAAGGGAGAAACACATCATCAGGTTTTCATAGTTGACGTTAATGCAACGAGAGAGGGTAAAAGGTCTTTGTGCAAAAAGAGCATTGATCCTAATGCTTGTTTACCTCCCTCTGTGCTAGCTGAGCTAAAAACACCAGAGTCCTAAGAGACGCCAGCAATGATTCCAACCCCCCCTCCAATATCTGAGTGTTCCAGCTCCGGCCTGGCCTCACCTCAGATATGTTCATCTCCTCCATCTCGGCCAGAGTTGGAGCCTTGAGCAGGATGCGAGGGCGGGACGGCGGCCTGGGCCCGGGCTCTGACACAGACAGGTCGATGCACGAAGTAGATTTGACATTACAAGGACAAGCCTGAGCCAGGCAGGGCAGAGAGCCAAATGCTGAGGGAAGAGAAACCAAAGACACAGTCAGGGAACAAATCAGTCAGAAGCATTCAGAGCAGAGGCCAGTGATTCTGACATGTAACATTTAAGCGTCAGTAACTCATCGCTACACTCTTTCTGAGCCAGGAGTACAATTATTGCAAACAATATTGGAATGCATTTCCAACACTGAGGAGCCACAGTCCCCTTATAGCTTTACCTTCTGAATTTAATGTAATTGTGAGCCAACGAGTCCTATCTGAAGCAAGATCTGCTAAACAGGAAGCTCTTCTTCCACTACAAACCCAACTTAAAGCTGCCCTAATCATTTCATATTGACAATGGGTCAAATCGTGTAACGTCAAAGAGATCGCTCATAGTGACAGAAAGTGATCCAGACTCACAGCTTCGCTTGTTGGGGTTTTAAAGCTCACAACTTCACTGTTTTGGTTCAATCTCACCTGCCCAGCACCAAACAGCCAACAGACAAAGTTAGCAATTAAATGAGGAACACGGAGCATTTAGTAGCAAAGGAGCCAGATATTTCCCACAGGAGTTGTTGGAGAACAAAGCAGAGCTAAAAGGAGAGTGAACATTGGACTTAAATGTCCCCGGTCAACAAATCTATGTATATTTTTATCAATCTTGTAAATGACAGATGGGGTGAATAAGTGAAATTGATGAGGGACAAGTTTAACTACTTCAGTAAGCCAACCAATGGCAGGAAAGTTTTTTCAGACATTGGATTGCTCTTTTACACAAATTACCCATAGCAGCTTTAAGTGTGTCAACTGTCCGGTGCTGTTTAGATGATGTGTTGTGTGATTTCACTATCTCTGCTTAGTATAGTCCTTAATCAACAGCAAACTCACTGAATGACCCTGATCTGTAAATAACTGGTCAATATTTATGAAATGCAATGCCACCTCCACATGTATTGTAGCTCCTTATGGAAAGAATCTCTGGTTACACACTACAGCTTACAAACTTGTATGCAGAACATAACATAGCATTGTAGCGTGACCCTCACAGGCTACAGTACAGAGTGTACAGAGTAGAGTGTCAGCCCTGAAGTCATTATTTAGCAGAATGGCTGGTCTATTCACCTCCAGTTGAACATTTACTTCCTGGATAGCACAGCAAGAGCACAGAGTCATACTGAAAGTCAAGCAATGACTTCACATAGGCAGCTTAGAAACAGACACACAGGCACATAAAGAATGATGTCAACAGCAGCCATTGGACCTCATCTTTTACTTCACTTCATATCACCATAAATCTTCTCCCAGACGCCATCCAACGGTTTATGTTGACAGTTGCATACAGCCAATACAACAGAATAATTTTATTAAAGAAGTACTTTTGTGTCTCTGGTGGAAACAAAACAAGATCTGCTTTTAAATCTGCAAAGCACTGCAGATCAACTGCAAAAAAGTACTTTAATGCTAATCAAATAAAATGTGTTTAATAAAGACAAATATATTGGCACAATAGACATTAGTATTCATATACATTAGCATATGTATGATGTTTTGTGTTTAGTAATTTGACCTGTGGTGAAAATCCTTAATACAGTTGTGGCAGGGTAAAAATAAAAACTGTGGTGAATGTCCCCTTACGTCTGGAGCTGGATGGGACCACAGCCCTGAGCTTTCTCTCCTGCTTGATTTCAGCTAGGACCTGTTCATGGAGGGACTGCTGCTGCGGGGGAGGAGGGGGGAGGCTGCGCTCTGAAACCTAATGTGGACAAATAATGAGTACAAGTCAATGCTTCTGAGAAATTTAAAAGGATTGACAAAGAAGAAAGAAATCCCTTGTTCCCATGTTGCTGTCAAGGCCAAAGTATGTACATATGTAGTACATATTTTACCACCCCTTCAGAAATGTCCCTAGTCTTTCAAAACAGTGTCTAGACAATCACTGACCAATAAATCTCCAATGAAACTCAGAATAACTTGTAATACTAGTAATATGGATTTGAGGATAATTCACTATTATGTAACGAAGCAAACAGCACCACAGCCATGACATCACAGTTTTCTAACTTTGTTTATGACTTAAGAACAGCTGAATAATTGTTGTAATACAACAATACAGCCACAAGAGGCTGAAATGAGAGGCTGGTGTTAACGTATGTAATGGAAAATGCTGACATCAGTATATCTGAATTGAGTATTCTAAATTCTCTGGCGGCGCGTGCACACACTGCGGCTTCTCTCTCTCCCTACGAGACGGTGTTTGTGTTTTTCGTACATCAGTCGTGGTGTTTTTGTACGTTTTTCGTCATGTCTACCTGTCATGAAGCGGACATGCAGTCGAGAGGATCTGCTAAATGTCAACAGAACCGCATTTTTTGAATTAAACTCCACGGACGCAGAAGAGATACGAGGCTGCAGTCTGCTCCGGAGGCCTGTAGCATCACCGACCCCCAGTCCTGTACCTCGCCCACAGTGGCTATTTTTGTGAACAATATTTGAAAGAAATAGGCCTTTTGTGTACATGGAAAAAGTTTTAGCTCTTTGAGTTCAGCTCATGTAAAATTGGAGCAAAAACAAAAGTGTTGCGTTTATATTTTTGTTCAGTGTATATCAAGTCTAGTATCACGTGGAAGCTATTGTAAGGGGTTCATTCAATTTATAGTCAGTTGCTTTTCTAGTTAGCTAACAATGCCAAGAAAACAACGGTCCAGGCTAATGCTAGAGTTCATGTTACACTTGAGTTCAGTCAGGGGACAAATGGACTCCAGACAAAAGGCATTTAACTCACATTAACCTGATAAAGCTTTATTAAAAGACAAAGCTTATTTTTAAGACTATTCGCACAAGTATCTTTGTTTCTAAGCCGGGCTATTATATTTAACATTCTGTACTGCTTCTGGATGATCCATACTTGTATGTACACTTCTTTACACTGCTGTAGTAGTCTTGTAGTACAACACTAAACCCACACTCACAGGTTTAAGTGGAGGTCTTGATCTGATGAAATCCAGTATCAGTTCATGGGCATTTCTCTTCACTCTAGTAGGAATGTCTCCATCCACCTGGGTGAGACAAAAAACACTAACTGTAGCACCCTGTCTGTAAATCATACAATAGAAATGTTTTAGAGTACATCATGACTTTACTTTAGTCAGTGTTAAAAGTGCATTATGATATTTTTGAAAACTTGGGGACAATGCAACAAGCTGATGTAACATCACCTGATAAAAGGTGGTATGGCAAACATTTTAGTCTATTTACATACAAACGTATCCAGCAGCAACATTAACATACATTTGGAGTCATGTTTGTGGCCACCTGAAAAACCAAAGTCCAGGATTCACTCTCTTATACCATCTGTTTTGGTCTCCGCCAACTCTTGAAAAAAAAGATCTTGTTCTTTAGCTTCTAAATGCTCCACTACGTTCACCGGCTGGTTGCTGAGCAGGTAGTGTATCCAAGCTGTTTCCCTGAAGACAACCTGCTGTGAAGACAAGGCTGATAGGAGCTGTGAGACTGAACCAATTTAGCTAAGTTGCAGGCTGTAAAACCAAAACAAAGAGCTGAAAGAAGCTGGAATGGTACCCAGAGCTGAGGGGAACTACAGAGGTGGGTGATGATTTTCTGTTCAACTGCTGCCAGAACAACAGCCTTCATTAACATGTGTGTTCTGAGGCTGAACTACAGTCAGGTCCATACATATGTGCTTAAACTGCAGACTTTCAGCTTTAATTTGAGGGTATTTACATCCAAATCAGGTGAACGGTGTAGGAATTACAACAGTTTCTATATGTGCCTCCCACTTTTTAAGGGGCCAAAAGTAAT
>JAVQJL010051335.1:0-12180 GCA_036024295.1 Nannoperca obscura
ACCCCACTGCCTGGGCAAAACCAAAGGGCGGACCCATCCGAACATTGACCCTGAGGTGGTGCAGAGGCTACGGGACTTCTACCGGCCCTTCAACATGAAGTTCTACCAGATGACAGGACATAACTTTGGTTGGGATTGATGTGAAAATCATGAAAGACATTCTTTTTGGTTCATTTGTTAAGAAGTTATTTTTTCCCTTGGTTTTTCAATGGCAAGATGTGCAGATATTGCTATATATATGTAAAATGTACAGAAATCTATTTTATAATAATTTATTTTTATTTCTAAGCAATTAATTCACTAAGCTGCCTAACCATATTTGTACATAACATCTGGCCCACGTGTTGTTTTTAACATTCCTCATTTTAATTTTTAAGTTCTGTGGCTCCTCCCCCGTGGTCCTGTAAACTCAGTGGATTCATTGGTGCTTCATAATGCAGATAATCAGCGACGACTGAAGTAGAAATTAGGGTGGAAAGTGTAAAAGCACCAGATTACGGGTACAGAGTGCTCACAGAGAAGTGGAGGACACCCATCCATGTGCATCCTCATTTATATTTGCATCATTTTACCCTCATCTCTTTCAAACCCTGTCATTCTGAGTGTGATTCTTTTCTGTAACGTGTTTCACTGCAACACAGAAGTCGCAGTTCTGTTTTCTACAATCCAGTTTATCTGCACTGGCATCGGCCTAAACTGCAGATCTCATGTCCCGTTCCACTCAATAACAGGTGGATCAATAGGCCTAACTGATCCTCATTGTGTCACTCTTGCTTAAAGTATACAGCTGCCCTTTCATTCTCAGTGCTCCTGCTGTCTGCTCTAATGAATGGCCCATCCATCAAACGTTAAATCCTATCCCGGACCACATGAGGGCCCATGTTAACATTATGCTAATCGGGTAAAGGTAACTGGCAGATCGATCGAGCCTCCGCTCTCTAACTCCCCATTAGAAGCAGTGTTGGCTGAGAGCCAGGTTCTTGCCCTATCCACTCAGTTCAAAGGTCATGCAAAGTCTCAATCAAATTTCCTTGAGAGGCATTTGATTTGTTGAGGGAAGCGGAGCTGGAGCACCGTGGGGTCAGGGGGAGTGCCTTGCTTTCATGGTAAGATGGAAAATCTTTGCGTGAGGTAGCAGAGGCACCTCTGATGGATGTCGAGCATACAGAAAGAAACGATGACACACAAACAACAGCTGGGATTCGCCTAACTGAAATTGCACTTCTTCAATCAGAAGTCCACCGGGCCCCATGTTAGATTCCTGACTAAAGAGACCAAACAAAGAGGAAAGGTTTGTATGAAGCACTCTCAGAACAGCAAGAATTGCCTCAGGCGGGGTTCAGTGTCCAACCTCTGTAGTGTCATCAGAAAACCTCATGTGCCATCGTCCATGGCCTATATACTTTATGCCTTGTTCACTCTTGTCATCCTCACACATCTCATCTCTCCATAACAGATCTCAACCCTCTACTTGTTGCCAAAAAAAACCTTATGGGTTCATATCATGTTTCAAACAGCTTGAGTCGCCATCTCTGCTTTCCCCTGCATTGCTTCTTTGTTTTTGTCTTTCTACTTGAATTCTTGATATGCAAGAGGGAGAAAATGCGTAGTTATTATTCTTTGATGTGCTGCCCCATCTCTTTGCAGTGGGTGGCATGCTATTATAAGGGCGCAGTGCTGTGCTATGCTATGCATGCTCAATGTGGTGGCCATTATGAAAATGCAGGGATAATGGGAAGGGATTATTTGCATCCAGAGGAGGGCCTCGTGTGTTTAAGCAGGGCCCAGACTGAATGTACACAAGATATCCTCATATCAAAAGTCCGTCATATCAAATTTAAAGGTCAGATTGTCACTCGGTTTTAATAAAAACTTACATTTGATTGTCCCTCTTCTTTTGAAGGTAAGAAAAAAGTTGTGCCTCTTTAACTATCCAACCCAACACAGCTAGCCTGCTCCTGTCATTGAAACAGATAATGACCCTAATTCAGCTATTTCTCTTATTTTCCAGTTGAAACCAGCTGCCCGGTTTAGCCTCAAACCAATGGTTGCCAGCAGGGGAGATGGAGGCTTCTTAAACTGTGTTTTTTGTAGTGCTATTCTTTACTTTCACCCTGCCTGAGCCTCTGCTGATACGCTGTAGTGAGAATCTATGTGGAGAAAGCCTTCATCTCCTCTTCTCTCCTTAGTGCAATGTTTGATTATAAAAAAGCATTTATGATGATCTCTCTTGGCAAGCTGTCATGTTCTGGAAGGAAGTCTGACATGTTCCCTGTAACTGATGGAGTACTGCATTAGAATTCTGGTAACTGAGGAAATATCTGATAAAAAAAAAACCTAAACTGGCACTCGTGGGTGTACTCCATGTTGCTGCATCGGTTATGGTTGAGTTTTATTCAACCTGTTTGGAGATCTAAAAATGTTTAAATGTTTGTCTTACCCACATATAATATGTATTTAGACTAGCAAATATGTATGTACAAAAATGAATGACATGTAAATCAAGTATTTTGTGGTATGTACATCAAAGGAATTAATTTTACACAATGCAAAAGCAAAATGGAACAGATGTTTCTAGATGATTAAATACTGAACATTCATAATATTTCTTTGTATGAAGAAATAAATAAAAAAGTATATATTTTACCAAACCCTCTTGTGCCTGACTTTTATTTCCTTGATTCTCTCCCAGAGTCTTATTATTCAAAGGGAAAATTACTCAAAGTTAAGCATCTTTTAGAAATATTACCTTTTAAACACCATGAATAAGGTTAGATTGAAAGAAAAATCTTCCATAAAAGCTATGACATTAAGTGTGCCAGCAGAACCAGGTATTAACTGTACTTTTGTTGGCTTAGGAGAAAAACCTTGAAGTCATTCTCAGTTTTGGCAAAGCGAGCTGCTCTGTGACACATCAAATGCTCCGAAGAGAAACCCACAATTCAAGTGTGTCCATTTTATTTCCACTTACAAGGAGTATGAATGCAGACAAAATACTTCTTGGGTATATTCAACATTAAAGGGTTGGTTAGCCCAAATTATATGTAAAAAAAAATTGAATGAATGGAAGTTAATTTGTGAAGCCCAAAGCTATGAAAAATTACATTTAGGGTAAACAACATCAACAAAAGATACATTTCCAGAGAAAATGTCCCGGTTTCTCAGTTTTTATTACCGTTTTCTACTGAAGCAAAAATCAATTTATGTTCTCTGGATCATTTAGACTTTAGAGTAATGGGGACAAACTGTTTCTGGAGCTCGCTCTCTCCATTGTAGTATAATCTTTGTTAATGGAATGTTTCAATGCTGTGAGAACCACAAAGCTGGAGGAAGAAACGTCAAACAGAGAAACCTGGGGTAAATGAAACCTAAACTATCCACATGGCTGGACACAAGCAAGTGAGGAAAGATGTTCTGTCTTTTGGGTGAATTGAGTGAGGCCTGACAGTGTAGGCAGACACGTGCACCTGTTACTGCGTGGTTGCTTGCTGCTAGCTAATGTAGCATTTCATTAGCAAGCTAGCCACCGACAGTGATTGTGTCACTTCAAGTTGACTTTGTGGAGAAGTTATTCGAGTTTTTGGCATGCTTCAGCTGCTTTCTGGAAACAGAAAGGTCCTTCTCCCTTAATGCACACAGGTGCAGGGAAGCTGGGGGCCACAGTCCATGATGCAGCAGCTTGGTGCCAGGACACTCTTCCCAAAGGTCTTACTCTGCCAGGAAGCCAGGGACCTCTGCTCTGCTCCACTAAGTCAAGGTAACCTACCATAAACCTCTTGTGTGTTATTGTGCAGCATTTGAATTGGTATTAGATGTGAATTAGTTTCCTTTAGTGGATAAGCTTATTTTTTGCTGTTGTTTTGTACCAGGTTGCTAGTAATGGACCTGCATATTGACCTTAAGGATTTAACCCATTAGCTTCACTATTCCCCTGCAATACTAATGTCTGATTGGACCTGCTAGATAGTAAGTTTCTTTGCACATGTTCTTTCAGCATAACACTGCAGAGATGTTTTAACTCAAAATTAATGGGTTTATCAACACTACATCTGTCTTTAAGCAATTCATTCTTGTGATTTTAATGTACATAATAACTATCTGCTGCACAGCTCAAGTATCTTGGGTTACGGCTTATCCATCTCAGTTCAGTTCATAGTATATTCCCAGTCCAGGGAGTTGTAAGATGAAAATAATTAGAGGGATAAGAAAGCAGAAAAAATATTTAGGCCATACAAAATTCTCTTTATGCTGTCATCAGGTTTTGTGTCTAATGCGGTTGGTTAGGGAGGTTAATTATCAGTCCCATTCTCTGCTGTGGTGTGTGCGCACTGGGGATGATGAGAGTATCAGTTCTGTACTGTACATTCTCTGTGGTCATGTACTAAATTATACACATAATCTGCAAAAGTGGAAAAAACATTGCTTTGTTCAAGACACCATACCGAAGAATCAAAGGCCTTCCTTAGTACATACATACATACGTACAAAATACAGTAATTATTGTTTATGCTTTCTCTTGATGTTGGATGTTTTGGAACACAAACCTGCTACAAATGATTCATTTTTAGTGTTATAGGACATTTAAATTGAATCTACTAAATTGGCCTTCAAACATAGAAGGCCCCCAAAATAGAGATATTTGCGTTACAAGCGTTATAATTGAAAATGCTTGCATGTGTCCAGTAGTGCTTGTATCTGCCTCTTGTGGTTCACACTTAGGTGAGAACAGTATGTTTGAGAACCATTTGACAGTTCAATATTTACACTTAAAATAAAGCATGCAAAATTGAACTTGTAGCTAGCCTGTTCAATCACAGCATGTGTCTGTGATTGACTGAGCTGTAGGCAGGCAGTGTGTGCGTGTGATGTGTATGGCTGGCTTTCTGTGGAGTTTTTCTGTTTCCTGCTCAGCCTGGCACTGTGGTTATAGAAGTGGGGGGTCTGTGTGGTTTCAGGTGACCTGTAGCTGGGAGGTTTGGTTGCTGCTGGTGGTGGGTCTGCCTGCTTATTGGAAATGCCCCCCTCCCATTACCTACACCCTCGCTCCCTATAAAAGCAGCCAATGTTTCCTCATGGCTCATAATGAGATACACCTCCGGGACTGTTTATTTACAAGGTTCTGAAACACCTCTGTGTATTAACAGGGCTCTCATTCACAATATCAGAGGTGGAGTATTTACAAACCTGTCCACGGACAGGGATGTTGACAACTGCAGCAGATTTTGGGTAAAGTTTTCTTGGTCAGAGGGATTTTGGCAATTCATAAGCAGGTATTTATCTCAATAGATAAATATCACACTGAGTTACAGATCAAAAACTGGTGCAGTGGACTTACACTTTTATACACTTACACAGATTATCAGGTTGTAGCTTGTGGCTCTACAGTATTGGGAAGAATTCCATCTACAAAATGTTTTATTCTGTGGTTCAAAAATGCTTAGAATTTGCTCATTTTTCATCAAATGTTCTTGAACCTGCAGCTAAACCAGTGGAGCAAAGTGATGAGAATACGTTTCCCAGCAAAATAAGAAAGCCTTTTGCACTGTGGAAATCCAGTGAATTAAAAGGAGAATGTTGTTAGAATATTGGAATTTGTTTTTCTGGAACCTCCAACTGTGCAGCCGTATTTAAGATATTGTACCGTATTTTCACTCTACCAAGATAAGTTTTGACTACTTGGACTGATCTACATTTCTAAAGTTAAAATTAGCTTTGAATCATTGTTTTCTCTTTGTGTTCTCAGGGGTGTAGATGCTCTATATCTGACTGACACATCCTGCTGGTTGTTTGTGTGGGCCCCTTTTAGGTTTTGTGTCAACAAAACCACCAAAAGATCCCTGCTGCAACTCGCAACTCAAAATGGGGCTTATTCAAATATTATTTGAAATATAATTATTTCAAATAATTTGAAATATTTTTGTAATGTAACCAACATGCAACAGAATACTGTATCTTTGAGGCCCAAATTCAGTTTACTGGGGCACACTGGGATGGAATAAAATATATTTTTAATACAATGAAATTTCCCATCCCAATTTGTATTGGCTGAGCTCAACGAATAGTCTTGTTCATGCTTTCCAGCCCCCAAGGAAGAGGTAAGCTGTAATGAGTGGAACATAGCAGAAATCCCCACAGTATGCACGCTGTGATTCAGTGGCAAATAAAAAGGTGGGTAAATTATTTTCTTCCTGTCAGTCACAGACATCATTCTAAGGGAATAAAATCATTAACATACAGTAGAAAAGGTAAGGTAAAGGGAAGATATTTTACGCAAGAATAAGTTAATATTTCCATAAAACTAAACTGTATTGATCACTTAAATCAGTTTTGCTCACAATTTACACAGTTCATTTCACGTAAGGCTAAAAGCATGCAGTGGGTAAATTGAGATTAACAATGTATGTTTGCCAACATGCCAACTGAGTTTCCACAGGGACAGGGACTCTGCCACAACAGATAATGACGATGTCCAAACAAGGACACAGATGTGACTGAGAGACTGCCAGTTGGAAATATCGGCTAATACCGCTGTGGGGGAGGTGTATTCTAGTGGCACTGCTTTTCCGCAGAGCCACTTAACCTCAATGGAAAATGTATCGCACAAAGTAAACAGCAGTCCGTATTACAGCACAATATGGTACAGTGCAAACAAAGCTATCAGTATCCATTGAAGCAAAGCAGTGTGCGGTTTTCAAGCCCAGCCTCTTTCCCGGTCCGCATGCAGGTAGCGGCTTGCTTCTCATCAGGAATCATCGTTGATATTTACAAGTCTGGAGCTGGATAATTGCTCAGCTGGAGCACTGAAAGACGCACCACAGAGGAAGACAAACAGGATGTGGTGTGAATGACGAAAAAACAAACCCAGCTTGGTGGATTGAAGTGGAGCATGTTCTCTTGGCGAGCACCCAGCTCGTCCGCTGAATCTAAGCCACCTGTATTAACTCACGACTAACCTGATTAACCTGTTCATGGATCCGTCAGATGCAGATACAGGGAATGATAGATTTCCGGGCTGGCAGCCAAGCGAGCCATCTTGAAAGAAATGGTTTGTGTAATTAACAAAGAAGCTCAGCAGAATGACAGGGGGTAATTGTAGCGTTTGCTGATGATGTCTTATTGTCATCGAGGGTGCCTCCTGGGCTGTTTTGGGTACAGACGGCTGCTGCTTTGGGATGGGAACAGACACCTGGCAGCACTAGACACGCAAACCCCCTATTGACTCTACCCATTCACCGTCCCCTTCCTCCCTCATCCAAACCCCTCCCTCATCCAAACCCCTCCTCCCCCACCCCTCCCGATCCCTTGACACTACTTCCAGAGCAGGTTGCTACGTGGTGTGTTTGATCTTATTAGCTTGAAGCTACTGCAAAGCAAATGCACAATATCCAAACAGTCTTGTCACAAAGGCTGGAAACATGGCAGAGGGGCTGCAGGGGGTGGAGGAGGATCATTACAAATTTAGCTGTCTGCCCTGCTCTCCCTCGACATTCCTTTAAAAGGGAAATGGTGGTTTGGTGGATGGCTTCACATGCAATCTTGCACTTTGGCCTTTGATGTACACCAAGTTTAGTCTGCACCCCAAATTATGAAAAACTCATTCTCAATTTTTTAAATTATATTTGACTTCCAGGTCCAGGTCTTCATGTGTCCCCCTTCCTCCTGTCCATGACCCAGTCCAGGACTCCATTTGGGCTTGGTTATTTTGCTGCAGGTCTCGGGTCTTTGTGTCAATATATCTAATCACCAAGTGGATCTCAATATCCTCTCTGATCAGGCGGTGCGTCGTAAACATCACTGGAGCAAAAAGTGTGAGCTGTAATCACTTGTGTTGCTTACTCTATTCAGCTGTGGCTGCTCATTAACTGGTGACATGTCATACTGCTTTGTCTGCGTTCTCTCTCTGTCAGGATATGTTCTGCTCAAACACACTATGGATCTGGTGTAATTGTCTGCAGATCGGGTTCAAGACCTATTGTTCTGGGTACTCTATTCAATTGACCTTGCAAAGAACAATTTTCTGAGTTACTTTCTATAACAAATATTGTCCATATCAAAACTGTTGACCGTGTGTTCTGTTTTTTCATACCTCGGCTGGACCAACTCTGGATACTGGACCTGGACCTAGTGCTGCTGGGCTTTGCCGGACCTTTTCTGGTGTTGTTGCATTTTAAACTGGTGATGTATTGTGTGTCCTTTGTAATGTTTAGCTTCCTGGGCATAACGGTTGTATGGACAATATTTCTTCAACCATGATCATTGAAATAATTCTGATTAGAGATCCCAATTGTTTACATGGACGCTAAATAAAGTGATCTGATAAGATGTTTATTTCTATGCCTGAAGCATTTAATCAAAATGTAACTCTTCTGACATGTGCACAGTGGTTCCACCTGCTGTGAAGCATTCTAGAAACGTAACATAATTGTTTTTTGTTTGTTTTTATGCCACATTGGGCCGGAACGGCCAGTCTCTTCCAAGTGAGGTGATTTCATGAAGCCTTTTTATTTTGATTGGGTTATTTTCCCATTTAATGGAATATTAGGGTCCAGCTAAACGCAGCTAATAATGCACACAACTGAATCAACATCATCCGTTTATAGTAAATATAGTAGTTAGATTGGGTCAGGGACACTGGCACGAGAATCACTTACATTCAGCAAAAATAGAAATAGCATACAGTAAATTTAGACTTGCATATATACATGTGTCAATGGATTTAGTTTTGAAAGGAAGATAAAGAAGAGACTGCACCAATCTAAAAAGGCAGGGTTGTCTGAGTAGAAGTCCCCACAGTCTACAAAACAGCAGAAGAGATCAAAAGTGACCTGCTACTTCAATGAGAAATATACTGTAAGTCAGTTTTTGGAGGAATGAGTGTGTTGTGTTTGGTTGGATACTGAACTTAAATCCAAATTTAGATCATAAAGACATCTAATTCTGCATTTCAGAAATAAAAGAGTTAACTAAACTGGTTTCAGGTGGATGTAAGGTCCGCTACATGCCAAATATAAGCCCCTACATCTGGGGCCTCATTGGATCATGCTTCCCCCGCCTCCCCTTCCACTTTTTCCTCCGTCTTGACAGATGTCAGACATGCAGCGACAGGCTCAGCCCCAGAGAGGTTTGCGGTGAGAGGAAACAGGGATCAAGAGGGAGTCTATCTTATCACCGCAGGTATGAAAGGAGATTAGCCGACACACCTGAGGAGAAGCTCGTGCTGGTTTACACGGGGGTAATGACCGGTTAAACAAAGATGGTGTGGCACTGGGGCTCTACACAGCTGCCCTATCGGGTTTGCTTCCCTCAGATCAGTCAACTACACCTCAGCTCCATCATCTTTATCCAAGCCAAGATCAGGTTTTGGCTTGTTCTGGATGTTTGGCTTATGCCTCGGCCCTTTCATATGGAACGATGGAGTGACTTTGGATATCTGCTCATAGGAAACTCCAGGATCAGGATATATAAAATACATACAACTTATCATTTATTATAAATACAGGGAAGTTAAAGAGATTGATATGGGTCTTTGGAAGCCCAGGAGAGCAGACTGACAACACAGTTCATGTGTTAAACCAGTACTAATTTTCTCCCAGTCAGTTTGTGTTTGCTTGATGTCTGTGACATCTCATGACAGTGTTATCCGACAGGAATAGTGTGTGTAAACCCTCCCTTTTGGTCAAATGAAGCCCCTGCTGGCTCCATAGATGTGTCTCTATTACAAGCAGACGCAGCAAGCAGCAAGCTGGGTCACACACCTGTCTGGGGGTGGGGGTGGAGTTTAAAATAAGGGAATATAAAGGTAGGGTAGAAGGCAGGTGGGCTGCGCTGATTAAAGAGAATGAATAAAACGACTATGTTAGACAGATGTTTTGACGGGTGTAGGAGCTGCCTCTGTACAAGCGATGAGCCCTGCTTGGGATTTTTATGGTGTCTGTTTTTTCTATTTGTGTTCGAGTGATTTTACTGCTCCCTGTTTGTGTTTAGCGTCAGTGTGCAGTCCATTTCAGCTCCTGCTTAAGAAGAAAGCATTGCTTTACCGATGTGTGATTTATTTGCCTTTTAAAGCATTTTATAGCTGCTGCCTTGTTTGTGCCATAAGCAATGTTGTTGTACTGTGCAGGTTTATATATGCTTCACACATGCTGTATGCAGAATACACAGCAGATGATGCTGCTCTCTGCGTCTGTACAATGTGGTTATACAATACTTCTGTTACAAATGGCACACAAACTAATGTGCATTTGTTTCTGTTTTTTTCTGCCTGTTTATGTGTGGGACCCAAAGAAAAAAAAGAAAAAAAAGAAAATAATGTTAGCTAGTTAGCTAAAGCCAAAACCAACTGGACTTAATGTAGGTCAAAAAAGTCAGGCTGCTTTGGAGAAGAAAAAGTTGGCCTGGGACAAGTCGGTGTACTTTACCTACTGCAAAGCTTGAACCTTGTTACAAATGTACTTTATGAGAATTTGTTTGATAACCACACTACTGACTAACAGCTATAATTTTTTTTTTTTGCACAGTACCACGCTGGAACCCAATAATGACAGGAGACATGATTACTTCATTTGTGACACAAACGAGGCCTCCATAAGCAGCAACAATAGAAACACTGTAGGTACATATCAATCCACCTGTTTTTATGTACTTTCTCAATCTCAATGTTTGCATTAAGTGTGAAAATGTTAGAAATGCAATTAAAAAGATACAATATAGCTACGTATGTTTTACACTTGGCTGAGGGAGGAGAAGTTGGCAGCTTGGATAAAGGCTGATGGACACAGTTTTCAGATACATGTAAAAGTTGTGTAACCACATCATGAATCCACTCCCCAAAAAATAAAGAATAAAAAGAGCTGGGGTGTCCATATGGGGTACCACCTTCTGTATTACCATAGATTCTGATGAAAAACATGCATGGGACTTACCTCACTCTTCACAAAAAAAAAAGTTCCCTCTGCCTGTCAAATCCACTGCTGCCTGCATCAGTACTGCTGTCTGTTCTTTTAGCCACACCACCACCCCATCATCCACCTGCAGGCTCCGGCTAGGGGCTTAAAGATATTTGCTCACCACTCCCTGCAGATATGTTTACATAGAGATATTGGAGAGTGATGAGCAAATATCTTAAAGCCCCTAGCCGGTTTAAGATGTCAGAGCCTAGATGCCGAACTTTAACTATGTTCTGCTGTTTTAATAAACATTTCAAACATGAATTGTCTGACTGAAATTTTAGGTGGAAACAATGTATCAGAGTTCTATTAATGATGTAATCTTGTCACAACCTCTTCGATATGTTTGTATAAAGGTAAACCGAACACAAACTGATTCACATTTTACTTTGCGGAAATTACAGAAATGTGCATAAAACTTGCAAAACATGTTTATGGAAACAACCTGACATAACTTGCAGACAAGCAAAGGAAAGAAAAATAAGCTTAACATCAACAAAACAAAATTCTGTGACCCTTGTGCAATGTAAATTGCAAAATGTGTCAGTAAAGAGGCCCTATGTGCAGCACCTCCCTGTATCCTTGTGTGTATTTGTTTGCATGAAAACATCACTTGTGAGTGCCAGGTTCAATGTGCTCATGCACACTTGGTGATGGACTACGTGAGAGGTTGCGAGCGAGCTGGAGACAGTGCTGTGTGTATGTGTATTTTGATTACTGCACCACCCCCCTGCTGAGACACTTAAATGTGGTCAGACACACACAGACTGATGGCCATCAATAATGCACATGGCGGTAGGATCCGGCAACCCGCGTTATCATCAGGGACAATTGGTCTGTCCCTGCTGGAAGCCCCCATCTCCACAGACGGATGGCTTCAATTTCCAATCTGATGAGGAAGAAGAGCAGGAAAAAAAACCTCCACTGCCAAACTAGCCCGGCCCAAGTCTATGAGTAAGTATCATCATCCCATTCTAATGTGTGATTATTACCATTAGGTCTCTGCATGAGACAGCCTGGGTGTTTGTGCTGGAAAAATGGGCCCTTATAATGGTTATAGCATTCACTAACAGATGAGGCAATATCTCAAATTTTGTCAGCAGGGGTCCTTGCCCAGCTGTTGGCTGGGCAAGATTGTGTGTGTGTGTGTGAGAGAGAGAGAGAGAGAGAGAGAGAGAGAGAGAGAGAGAGAGAGAGAGAGAGAGAGAGAGAGAGAGAGAGAGAGAGAGAGAGA
>JAVQJL010051337.1:0-15080 GCA_036024295.1 Nannoperca obscura
GGATATGGGTGTGTAAAAATGGAGAGGAGAGAGAGGAACTCAGTGCATCCTACGAGTCTCCCGGCAGCCTAGGCCTATAGCAGCATAACTAAGGGGTGGCTCATGGGTCACCTGAGTCAGCCCTACTATAAGCTTTATCAAAGAGGAAAGTCTTAAGCCTACTCTTGAATGTGATGAGGGTGTCTGCCTCCCGTAAACAAACTGGAAGCTGGTTCCACGTAAGAGGAGCTTGATAGCTGAAAGCTCTAGCTCCCATTCTACTTTTAGAGACTCTAGGAACCACAAGGAACCCTGCATTCTGAGAGTGCAGTGCTCTAGTAGGGTGATAAGGTACTATGAGCTCTTTGGTACTATGAGCTCTTTGACTACCAAAGAGCTTTGACTGCTCTTTCACTACCATTGCTGATGTGCCCTCAAGCAAAGCCCTACACCCGACTGCTCAGAGGCCAACAGACCAGACTGCGGTGGTGCTGAGTAGCTTCATGTGTGAATGTGAACAGCAGTGATGAGTGTAATCAATTCAGCGGTGTGTTTGTGTGTCTCTGTGTCTGCAGGTAATCTGGATCTGACTGGTCCCAAGCAGGTGTTTAAAGCAGAGAACAATCCCTGGGTCACTCCCATTGCCGACCAGTTCCAGCTGGGCGTCTCCCATGTTTTTGAATATGTTCGCTCTGAGACCTATAAGTAGTAAGTTATAACACACACACACACACACACACACAGTGATATTTGATATTGAGCACCTACATTGTCTTGCTCACACTACCTACAGGTGGATTTTCTACACTCAACACAGGTTCTGTGCTGTAATGCCAGTCTTGAATGGGATTATGTGCTTGACTAGTCTCTGCTATAAAGTTGGACTTTCATCACGTCCAAAGATAAAGCCGTGTTTGTACCTGTTGGGAAGAGCCACACTCAAAAGTGTGAAAAGCAGTCCGTCATAGAGAGCGGGGAGACATATCTGTTAACGGCACCCGTTTACAGACAGTCTCTCCGGTGTTGCATTCGGTTGTTCACATTGTTAGAGCACAGAAATGTAAGTCTAAGCAGTCTCCTCTCTGGTGGAGAAGAAAGTGCTGGAGGTTGCACTGTGAAGCAGAAGGCTGCTATTAATTCTTTGTTCCAGGGAGAAGGAGATGCTGCAAATCCTCTGTGTGAATGCTTCAAACTGCTGCTCTGAGGCATGCTCTGGAACTGATCCCTGCACTGTGTGAGTGTGTGTGAGTGAGACAAAAAGACCACGTCTGAACCGAATTCCTTTCCATATAATGTTTGCATACTTGTATGAGCATTGTGTGTCAGGGAGTCTTCTATCAGTGCACCTCTTTCCAAACAGTGCTGTTGAACCAGTAGAAATTATTCGGACACATAGTTGCCAGTCTAAGTATACAGCTGCTGACAGTGCACTAGGCTATTTGAACTTATCAAAATCAGAAAAGAAATAATTCTAGATATCATAATACCATGTTGCTAACAGGTGTTGGCTTCAGCTTCTGTGGATTTGAAATAAATATAATATGAAAGAAAGTCATAATATGTAATAGTTGGTTGCAAATCCTTCCCCATAGACATCACCAGACGATGGGTTTCTACCGCAACTGTATTCAGTTGCTGCTTGTTTCAGGGGCTGTTTGCCTTCAGCAGGTGAAATGCTTTCCATTATTCAGGTCAGGTGATTGACTTGTCCATTCACGAACATTCCACGTGTTGGTCTCTCTAGCAGTATGTTTTGGGTGATTTTCCTGCTGCAGTGTGATTAGATTTGAGGCACTGGGTTGGACCTGAGCAGATAGAGCTTAACACCATGTTTTACAGACGAGGTGGTGTGTTCCTCTTCTCCTCCACCACTATGCTAGAAGCTTATCTGTGTCTCATCAGTCTCTGCAGTTATTCAGGTTCTTATCGTGGTTTTTAATGACACATATATGCCAAACTCTTGATGTGGCCGACTCAGATCACCAGTACGTTCTTTTTATTTTTAAGTACATACTAAACAGGGGATCACCAAAACCACTGGTGTTCAGTCCAGTACTTGTCTGCAGATGTCATTCTCCAGATCTCACCTCAAAGCTTTTCTTCTTATCATAGTCAAGTTTCTTTAGCACCAGTTATATGTCCTTTAAAGCCACACAAAATCCAAGCCATGAGAAACAAACATTCACGCATTAGGATTCAAAAGCTGCGACAGCCCGGTGCCGCCCTACAGAGCTGCAGAGATTTAAAAAGGGGCTCAGCGGCACTACTGGGGGAAGTTGAGAAAGGCTCAACTTTATGCAAATATCCTTTGACGCAATGTGAGCAACAGGAAAGTGTTCAGCCAACACACCCACAGAGCTACAGATTCATGAGAGGCCAGACACTGCCTACTACTTAATACCTGTATTGTGAACACAATGTGAGAGAAAACTGCGCAGTTGAATCCAGTTACTTCCACCAGTTAGGAACAGTCAGTGGACTGATGCGGTCACCCCTGGTAAGGTATAAGTTGGCCGTTGGGGAAAGAAAACGGTGGCGTATATATAAAAAATATACAATTTATATTTCTATATATTTCTATATATTTGTTCCCACTGGAGTCCACTGACTTGTAATTCCTTCGTGCCAGTCAGGAGCGTCCAGCTGTCATGTTGGTATAAAAGGCTATACATTATATTTAGTGACAAGCAGATCAAACTGACCCGTCACCTGTGTCTGTCAGGCCCGATGATGGACAGCTTAGCTACTCTGTATCATGGACTGCCACTCTTATCTTTGTGATCACTCACTGTCAACGTTAAAGTCAGCACTCATAAAAGCAACACATGCATAATTTATATATCACCCTCATCAATGTAGTTGCAACAAACCCACACGCACACACACTCTGATATAATCTTCCACCAGAGCTGGAATGAGGGCTCCACAATGGCCACATGGATGTCCCTCTCTCTCCCCATGTTGCTTCACTGTCAGCCTTCAATTGAAGGACAAAAAGCCCAAAAGTTCATCTTAAAAACAAACTACAACAAACACTAAACTAACACTGGCAAGCTTCACAATAAAATATAATAATATAATAATAATATTTATATATACATAAATATTCACATTTTGCTCATTTACATTTTGAGTCACACATAATAAATAATCACTATATATCCAGTGTTTCAGCAGGGATCCAGTAGAACAGATTCACATTCTAATAAACCACTTTTACAATTGTGTACAACTGAAAAACGCACGTACGAACATGTCCACCAGTTAATGATCGGTTTGTGGCCCCTACGGCTGCTACTGGCTCCTTACAGCGGAGGGCCTGGGTGAAGAGTAACAGCACACAGGTGCTGTCCGGTCATCCACTGGCCTTAGTCTAACCATGTCAGTGCTGATGGTCCACATAGAGCACACGTGCACATCAATGTTTATTTCAATGTATTTCCTTCCTCATTTTTATTACTTATCGTTGTGAAGCCGGTTTTTAAAAATCCCACATTGTTCACATCCATGTTTGCCAGCGTGCAGTCTTCTTCTTCCTTGTGTTTGTTTGCACATGGCTACATTAGCAGCTGATCACCATCCACAACTCCTGATCAGCAGAAAACCATGATAACATGATGATGAAGCAGCAGGAACATGTATTACGTTGTCAGCACTCTACACTTCCGTGCACTGCAGTGATTTTCAGGGGGCATTGAGTTTCTCTTGAAGTGATGAACAATAAGGAGCAGCCTTGGCCTCAGGACTTGGGCAGGTACTACTTGTGGCTATTTTCACTTTTATTCTCTATCTTGTGATGGCCGTCACACCGAAGAGACCCCCTCAGTCTGTGGGAGACATATGAACAGACTGTGAGGACGTGAGAGAAAGATGCATGAGTGCTTGTGAACAGCGAAAGAGAAGACACGTACACACACACACATACACTCACTCACTCACTCACACACACACACACACACACACAGCTAGCAGCAGCCTGTCTTTGGACAGGTGTTAAGCAATTTCCCAAAGAGATCTTCTTTGACTCTTCACAGCTTCATTCACACCTGACTAAATGTCCTTCATCTTCCAACTCTGTCAACACACGTGCGCGCGCACACACACACATCTGTCTGCACCTCTAGTTTCTGTTTAATTTAGTGGGCTGAATCTTGAATGTGAAAGTGAAAGACGTAATAACACCGTGCTCTTCTATTTTTCTTGGTTGAGAAATGGTGTTCTCCCACACAGGGAGTTCAGAGGTCGGGGTCAACTCTACAGCTCAGCGCCCTCAT
This sequence comes from Nannoperca obscura, assembly GCA_036024295.1. NCBI lineage: Eukaryota > Metazoa > Chordata > Actinopteri > Centrarchiformes > Percichthyidae > Nannoperca > Nannoperca obscura. The sequence continues at coordinate 4,254 of JAVQJL010051337.1, forward strand.
ACAGACAGACAAAATGTCCATGAAAATGGGACATTAGTGAGGAGTGAATAGTCATTTTTTAAACGGCAGCACTTGGAACGCATCCTGCAGTGCAGCTGTCTGTCCTACTTAATGGGACATCAGTATATGTGCATATTATTTTAGTACATGTACATGTATTAGTACAGTCTCTTTTAAATACCAGGTGTCTCCATTCGCTCATAATCTAATAAAGGCTTCAGTGCGCTTCAGATTAAGTGCTTGTTGGATCATAGAATCTGAAACCTCCTCCCATCCCCACCTTTGCTGCACGGTATTTGGGGTGTCCACCATTTTAAAATTTTTTTAATTTTTTTAAAAAAAAATTCACCCCCCCCCCCCCCCCCCCCCCCTTCAGTGATCGGGCACACAGAAAGGCCGATAACACATCGTACAATCTACTTGTTTTAATCATAGTGAAGGTGGGGCTTCCCTTTGCGTTCACTGCAGTATCACATTTAAGCAACCCTAAGTGCAGTGTGTGAAAGGTGGGGATGCCTAATGTTTGTATCTAAAACAGTTTCCAGTGTTTAACGTACAGGTCTGTGCAGTGTGACGGAGGTCTTGCTGATCTAAAGTAAGCAAGAAAGCAATACTTTATTGATAGAGCAGATTTTATTCTAGATAAATACAGTGTATTATACACACAAGATCTTCTTCTCGTCCCTCCCACTGGGTCAGACTGTTCTAATGTGCTGGGACTGTGGCGTTTTGTAGTCCCTTTTATATTCCTTTAATAACACTGCTGTAGCGCGGGGACTTAAACGTGTATTTATTGAAACATTATATTGCTAGTATCCTCCGTCATCATTGTGTGTGTGTGTGAGAGAGAGAGAGAGAGGCAGACAGAGAGAGAGCAGGGATATGTTACCTGTCATACATGTTTCATCAGCAGTGCTGGTATCCTGACAGAGAGAGCCGCCAGACGATGTAGCTCATGACACGTGAACATGCTGTTGAGAGAAAGCCCTCTCTTTCTATCTTTTATTCATTACTTCCTGTCTCCACTTCTCTTTCTGTAACTCCTCTTGCATTTCAGTGTTGTTGACTTTTTATCCTCAAACTAGTTTATACATTTCACCAACTAAAATCTGAGCTATCTCTTTTATAATAAGGAATAGATGTAGAAAATGAAAGACATAGTACCCAGCAGTACACCTCTTTTCTTCTGCTGGGTCAGATTAAGTTCTTCCTACTAAAGTGCAGTGGGGACTTTATCATTAACAGCCAATTAGCTTCAATTTATGAGGGAGCTGGGGCTGCGTGCCAGCAGACTGACCTGCCTCGCTGCTTTTAAACAGCATACAGGAGGCATTTCAGCTGATGTGCCATTCATCGCATGCACGTCTGATGGAACAGATACGCTGCTTTAATCAATACACCTGTCTACACAGGCTGCGCTAAGGCTCACGTTTCAAGCTCCAGTTGTGCTCTAAAGATACACGCGAACGTCTGAACCCACGCAGACTGAGGTGATGTGGGAAACCGCATGATAATGCAGATGAAAATCAACGCTGCAGAACACATTGTAATCAGAATGCGACTGGATTTGCCAGACCACATCTGGGGGTCAGCTCAGGTCAGAGGTCACCTAACTCTGCTATGTCCTGCTATCTCCAGCTGCCGGTCAAAAAGCTTCAGACCAGTGTGTGCTTTGTCCTTCTAACAGTATGACAGGATTCCCCTGAGTGACACCGTGTTTGTTGACAAGTCTGCCAGCTCCTTCTTCATGTAGACATGGAGATCAGGTCACGATGTGGGCAGAGTGAGAACGCTCAGTGATACCAGGTGTAGATGCAAAGACCCATGATCTTACTACAAACAATTCAGCATTCACCATATTTTTCAGTTAGTGGCACATTGACACAGACGATGTCAGCGAGGCTCGCTGCAAAGCCCTGCTGCTGGGAAGTAAAGGCTCGTCTGGCACATGTTTGGAAAGCAATGGAGCACAAAGTGTTTTCTTCTGCTGAAGAAAGAATATTGTTGACAATAAGATGTTGTGCTACATGTCTAGAAGGAAGGCTTTGATATGCATTTATTTGCAAAGATTTGTGTCCAAAATATGTAGTGAGCAGACATTTGACAGTTTAAAAAGATCTACTGTATGTAATGGATCTGAATGATCTCTAACATACAGTATGTCTGGACATTTCTCTGCTGACGGTGTCTTCCTTATTAGCTGACTGACACTGAGATATCTGCAATAAGCTAATCTCAGCTGATATATTGGCAGATGAATCAGTCAGGCTCTACACAAGTGTTGTCATTGTCTCAACTGTTACAGGATTGTCTAATCATTTGCTGTTCATCCGTCTGCGCCTGATAAAATCGTTCCAGAGAGCTGTAATGCAAAAGGCAGCAGGCATGAATCTGTTTTAGCAATGATCTGTATGGATGTTGATTCTGTCCTTCCATCTTTTGGTCTCCTACACAAGAACCCTGTTCTTAGCTAGCTCTAACTCTCAGTGCTGCCTGTAGGAAATATGGACCAAACGAACTGAACAGAAGTGAAACCAGCAGCCACCTGGAAGGATGGAAGTCATTCTAGATTACACCTGGCATGGTTTATAAAATGCTCCTATCTGTCTGCAGTTTACATCATCGCCACAGCAACATGCTAACACATTTCTTCTTTGCCACTCTCAGCCATTTCTGCTTGAATAGGCCAGATCAGTTCTGCAGTGTGCAGTCCCTCCCTCGTAGTAGCTGTCTAATTATATTCATGCATTAATGCCTAACAGACTGCTGCACCAGAGCCCTGCAGCAAGAGGGTCTTACAGTTGAAGGGCTGATATTGCAACCTCTGTCTGGCACCCCCCACCCCCACCCCACCTGTCTGCACTGGCTGCTCTGCTCTGCAACAGAGAGGAGGAGCGGGTGCTGGAGGTTTCTTCAAAAATACTCATATCTGTTTTTATGAACACCTTCTGTGTTATGATGGTGGCCAGGACAACATTGTTTTACTTATTGATATTTGAAAATGCTATTTCTAAAACCAAATATTCTCCCAGGTTTTTGCATTCATCCCATTAGATTAAAACTGATAGATTATGAACATTTAACAACATGAGTGTAGTTTCTCCATATTACTTTATCAGACTCTTCTCATTCTAACAAGATCACTGAGCGTTATTTACTTTTGTTAGTGTGGCAGTAAACATCAGTCCATTTTGAAATTAAAAGTTTGAAAGAAGAATCATTGAAGAAATAAGACAATATACACAGCTCTACCTGCTGCCCACCAGTAATGAATCAAACAGAAACAGCCACACTGGGAGTGTAGGTACACACCACAGGGCCTGGAACATCTTCACTAAGCACCCACCACGTACTAGCTGATCATGTTGATTCTTCCGCTACATTAGATAACCCACATCTCAGTTTTGTCAATCAGCTCTAAGCCAAACAATTACATTACATTACATTTACATTTACAGTACATTACCTGGGGCCTGAACCCACGACCCTGAGATTAAGTCTCATGCTCTACCGACTGAGCTAGCCAGACACAAAACGAACCTTTGTTTGTGTCCTTCTTCTGTCACTTACCAAGAGAACATTGTTCTCATCACAGAAACACTCAGATCAGAGGGATACCAGAGTTCACTGTCAGAGATTTGTCTTTCGCTGCATCCCTAGCTTCTATTTTCATTTACTGTTTCACACTTTGCAGACACACCAGGAGTTTGTTTTCCTTGCTGAAATTTGCTGTTGATATTTGCTTTAATTCATTTCTTTTCTGCAAGTGATGTAACTGGCTACTTACAGTTTGAAAGAAGCAGACACACAGTGACAACACCAGGCCAACTGCCTAAGCTGCTGGTCATTCACAAGCAGCGTTGGAAATAGCATTAATAGAATCCTTTTTCAGTTGCTAATCGCTAAACGCTCCATTACTTTGACATTGGGGGCCAGGACTCCCATGTGTGTAATCTCAGTTTGGTCTCTCTGTGTTCAAAGGGCAGGCTGTCCCGCCGTGTGTGAGCTTGGCATAGAGGCTTGAGGTGGGGGGAGGCAGTTAGTCTCTACTTAAAGAGCGGAAATGTGACTCAGGCTGAGCTTACGTTAGCTTCTGGATGGTCAGTAAATGGCTTACGGTCGAAGGACTCCTGCAGGTAAAAACTCCTTCTCTGGTTTTGCTTTTGTTAAATACCAAAGATGTGAGCTGTGGGGGTGGTGGATCTGGCCTTGTTTTTTCTTTTGCACAGAGCTGGGCTGAGTCATGAATAATGTAACACATTACCTTTGCTGCTGAGTAATTAGTAAAGTCATGTTGTTTCTTCTTTGAACGTAATGGGTAACTTTTCAGGTAACTTGCCAAGCACTGTTTAAAAGTGGGTCACACTCTGCCACGTGGTTACTGTGTGGCTCTGTGGTTGACTCACTCACCACACGTGCAGTAATAGGGTGTAATGTGCCACATTACTGCCTTGTAATGCCCCAAAATGATTTACCTAATAAATCACTATGATGCAAACAATCCATTCACTATAAAAGAATAATTAGCAGACCACATTCAGTCACTGTCAAGTGGCACAAAAGAATGAATAATGAACAGCCAATCAGCAAAGACATATTTCAGACATCAGCAAATAATGATGTGTGCTCGATTGATTATCACATCTATAACTGCCTCCTGTCCACTGCAGGACTGTGGTCTTCAGTCTCAGCTCGGACAGAGACAAGTTTCCCTCTGAGTGTAAGTCCCTGTTGTCCTGTCAGCCTGTACATTCAAGGATCATCAAGGATGCAGTTAGAGGTTCCAGGAGGATGGGTCTGACCTCACAGCTGCAGACCAGGTAGCTCATCAAACTACGAGCAATGTGCATTGTTGTTTGCCCCGGTGCCTTTGTTGATACAACCAAAGTGGGACACGTCCATGTTCTACACACAGTGGTGGCTTTAATATGTGGGTTAAGGCTAGTTCTGACCAAAGATTTGCGACAAGACCAAACCCTTTCAGAATGTTTCAGGAAATGTTACAGCGGTGTGAACTGGCCCGTCTCAGCTCGACTCAAGCTTAGGACGTGACAAATGATATCCAGCTACAAAAAAGCCTGAAAAGCCAGCAGATAAAATTGAAGTAGAGAGACGTTGCTATGGAAATGATACACTTGTCTAGTTGCACTGGTGTAAACTGGCAGGTTTCAGAACGCTGCAGAGTAAATGCAAGTAGATATGGCTATGCAATACATGAGGATATTGTAGAGGTTAGCTTTGGGTCTCCTTTGAAACAGGTACCTGCTGATGTTGTGGGTAGTTTCATGTAATCTAATCTCCTAATTGGTGGTTTGTAAGGTCCAACATTCAAGATATTGTCTGGCACTAAACCAGAAAGATGTGGACTGCACTACATGTGTATGTGGTTAACTAATGTAGAGGATCTTGTTGTTTATTTCATTTATGGGTGAAATAGTACTCAAATATACACGCACACATCCCATTAGTATCAGAGTACTGTCGGGTCAGCAGGAAGTGTAACTAATTAATGATGAGGGCAGATAGCTTCGCCACCATTGGCTAAAAGCCCCAGTTGTTTGTCGTGAATCTTAATTAGGATCTGTTCTACTCTCTTCCTCTGCCTCCACCCTCCCACCCCACTCTCCCTGCCTTATCTTCACTGCTGCTTCGGTCCCCCTTCTCCTTCCTACTAATGTTTCTCTGCCTGTAAAGGAAGCTACTAAATTGCTTGGCAGCTCTGGTGAAGATGAGGTGGCTGCGGGAGGAAGGCCCCCATCAGATCAATGGCCTTTGGCCTCCCTGCGCATTTATCACACACACACACACACACACACACACATACATATGCTCACACGTACATATTTTCTACTTTGTAACACACACACACACACACTTTGCCATGATTAATTAAGCCGTGTGGAATAGCAGAGCTCCATAAAGACATCATCTAGAATCTGAATCCATTCGCCTCCCTTCTTCTGCATTTAATTGGCCCTAACAGTTCATCACCAGAGCTGCAGGCACCCACTCTCTCTCTCACACACACGCACACACACACACACACACACACACTTAAAAAGAATGGAAAATCTTTATGTTGATCTGTAGCTAGAGCTGTTAGTGCTCTGTAAAAGCTGGTGTAAAAGCAAAATGAAAATGTTTCTGTCTTTGTGTGTGTGTGTGTGTGTGTGTGTGTGTGTGTGTGTGTGTGTGGGGTTGTGGCTGCTTGGATATCTCATGTTCTCCGGGGTTCTGGCCTCTTCAGCACAAAAAAGACAGAGAAAAGAGAGCAGGCGAGCAGAGGGACTAAATGTTATGGTCTGTCTTTACAATATCATAGATTTTTAGTAAGGTGAAGAAAGGAAGAAGCCCTCTCTTATTCCAGATCTTCATAGTGAGTAGACTGATACAGGAATAGCAGCACAGAGGGACACAACATACATGAGTCAGACTAAATATATCTCACAGGGATATAACAATATGGACAGATGGGTCTTTTGTATAAACACTATAATATGTACGTATACATACGTATGTATGTAGTTGATAAGCTTTTTATGAGTATAATAAGTTCTGTATATATATAATGGAATTAAATGTCAACTTAATGTACTGCCATGCCAACATTCCAGTTTTGCCTCAGTGAGCTCATAGTGGACCAACATTCAGCACAGCATATTAATACACCTGTCATTTACATAAAACCTCTTCAAACAGGGCTTTATGCAAACCTTTCCCCCAAGGAGTACATGTGCTCCTAAATGAAAGGTTGAGGAGGAGGCTAGTTAGAGGGAGCACATATCTGTTCACTGCAGATGCATTATCCACAACCTGGATGAGTACCAATGGATACATTTGTATTGTTACAATATTATAACATCAAATAAAAAGTGGGACAATACAGCAGTTCAAAAAATACATAACCAACGTTTATAAAGTGTTGCTTCTTCATTAAATCCTTGTGCAAGTAAAATTGTCTACAATTGTCAATAATCAGAACCATTAGTGCAAAACAATGAGATCAACATTTAGAATGTTTCCTGTAGCACGTCAGCTTTTTTTATGTCCTACACAGTGAAGTTCTGGTGCTCATTTTGGCGTGACATGGCATTTGCTCTTATTGCAGATGCTGCGCAATTCTCGTGTCTTTAGTTGGCAGAGAATATCAGATCTAAATCACATCACATCATTACATGCGTGGAACTCCCACAACTACTCGGTGCAGATTAAACACCTGTTGTCATCACACGGCAGGAGGAAGTACACACTCTGTTTTCAGAGAGGGCCTGGGTGTCATTTTACACACGGGTGGCACAACTGTGGTAATTTCATGAATGATTTGAATCTCCCGACACGCTGACAGGATTGGTCGGGATCTCACGGTAACTGGCAGACACCAGGCTGGAAAGCTGCTACTGGCAGATTTAACAGGGAATTATTTGGAGGAACGCAGCTGTCTGCAGGATGAGTCCTGAGCTCCATGAGGTCTACTCAAACTCGGCTTGAAGAATCTTTTTTTTATGTCAAGATGATTATTCTCAAAATACTTGCAGAGTTGACCTCTGAGCATGGGAGCATGCCCAGATAGTCAGTGTAGAAAATACTCTCTGACAACAGGGGGTGGTAAAAGTGAAAGTAAAAGTTTGAAAATGTGAGGTAATGTTTTATGTCCTGACCAGAGTCTTAGATGGATGCAGTATGCAAACCTGTACCTGCTCCGCACCCTCACAGCTCAACACGAAACGATCTGTTAGCCGTGCTTATCTCAAAATCAATTCCAGACCTGAGCTGTAGTCAAATAAAGGGTCCGAGCTGCCGCGCACCACAGCCCAAGGAAATAATACATTTAAACAACCCATAGATCATGTGATCAGAAGCACCTTCCATAATTGCACATGTTAACTTGTGTCAGATCAACTGGATGGCAGAGATTCCCACTTTAAGTTGCTTACTTTACACGCAAGCTGGATTCCTTCATTAATGGTTTCAGAACACAACACCGGGATGAAATGTTCAAACCTCATTTTGGATGTGTTTGTTTCATCATACACAGACATTCAGTTGTTTTCTTGTATGACTAGAACTGGCAGCACTGGTCTGGTATAACACTGACAGCACATCTGGGTTGATGCACATGAACTTCAGGCGCTTCATGGAGATGAAGTGTTTTCCTCAGCTGTCTGTAAGATGTTAAGTCGTACAGTCTTCCTCTGTCCCCGGATCACCTGTTGCTGCTTTGAAGAGGATGAGAGGAGCTCATGTGATTGGTCATTACTGAAGCTTTCCCTGACCCTCCCTACCCAACAAACACACACACACACACACCACACACATTTGTGTTAGCACATGGAGATTTGGCTTGTGCATTTGCCTTATTTCAGAATAACAGAGCAGTTCTAGTGGTAACGCTGTTCGGTCACACACACATTAACCTACGCTATGTCTCTAAAGCCCAGTTCAGACCAAAGATTTGCAACGTGTCGAGTTGAAACTTGCAGCTACTTGCAAGTGTGCAACGCTGTGAAACCTGCCAGTTTACACCAATGGGACTATATGAGAGCATCATTTGGTCATCTGGTGACCTTACGTGTGAGACGGGCCAGTTCACAACGTTTTCATGAAACGTTCCAAAAAGGGTTTTGTGTCAAGTCTTTAGGCTGAACTGGCCTTTAGAGACAAGTGGTGATTAGTGACTTACAAAATCCGCATCTCTGTCGGAGAGCACACTGCTACATCCAGACCAGCTCCTCCGGGGTGAAGCCAGTCTCGTCCTCCAGCTGTCTGCTGTGTTAAGGGTTGGTGTTGTACAGTACTGGAATGAGACCTCCTCAGCATTCTGTCAGTGCTGGCCTCCATGTCAGTCAGACAAGAGAGTGAGTATGACTGTATGACTTAACATCACAGCAACACATATTATACATACTACAGGTGATAAGAACTGATTAAAAGCCATTCAGAAACATGGAACACTCCATCATCAATAAACCTGCATTATTCTCCCCTCTTCACATTGATTTAGTTTTTCCTTTATGACACGCTGACTGATCATTCCCCTCCTCCACTCCTCCTCTTCCCTCGACTCATCCATCAATGCTGTGAACCCACAATTATGCTAACACTAGCTTGTTATGACAGCACCAAGTGGGCTGCATTGGCCACTTATTGACTAAATGGATCAGCTTGCTTCTTTTTAAAGGAGCGCACACAATCAGTCAGCACAGTCCTGCTCTCCTCCAGCAGCTCTGCTCTCTGGTCATTATACCATCACTTCACATACAAACCGCTCTAATGGCACAAGACAGTATATTGACAAATTCTTAAATATCTTTCTTACAGAAATTAAATGAATGCGGCCTGGTAACAAATGACATGTGACAAAAAGACGAGCCAGTCACAAAGTTAGATATTCACACATTCACAAGTACAATTTAAAAATCCCTCAGAGGAATGAGTGTGTGCTTGTTACTGGAAACCAGTCTAGAAAGAAAACACAGGTAGACTGATTCCTTCTAGATGTTCATGACCTTTGACCTTTTCATATGCAGTGGTAGCTGCAGTAAAGAATCTAATGGCTCTGTTGTAAATGGTGTACTGTTGAGTGGCAGCAACATGAACATACAGGATATGGGGTGTGGATAGTAGTAGTTGAATAATGGTTAATATCTGCTGTTTGTCCTGTCTGTGTTCGGTGTAATGTTGTGATTGGTGTTTGACATCTTATGTCATCTTATATAACATATAAACATCTTATAGCATAGTAAAACCTGGGCAACTATAAAAAATAAAACGCAGTCAAAGAGAAAAAACAAAGCAAAATCTGTGCTTTGTGGTTTGGATTTAGTTATTTTTCTTATTTCTTTTCATTTTACTCTTCCTCTCCACTCATAAAACATTTGATGTTTTGTCTGGCTATCTTGAATTTGAACAGTTTGTACTTCAAAAAAATCTGTGTAATCCATGAACAATGACAGATGCATGATAAAGGAACCAGACTGAGGGGTGGTCTGTACCTCTGGGATTCCTTTGCTTCATGCGTTGAGTGTCAGTGCTGACAGATACAGTGATAACAAGGCTAACACTGTGTCTACACAGAAGGCGTAGTGCGAGCAGCATGTTAGCAGAGCAGCAGCTTCAGTCATCAGGCTGTGTCTGGTTCAGGCTGGTTGAGTGTAGGCCACCGGCCATTTGGTAGCTCACACAGCACACACACAACCACTGGAATCACACGCATAAAATGGAAGACAATGACTTAGACGTGAAGCCTAAAGATCAGCTCTGGATGCGTACCGCATGTAGTTCGAGTGAATAGTGCTCGTCCTTCCAGCACTAAACACAAAGAACAGCTGAGGCTGATGGGAATGTCATTAGGTCAAACTGGTGGACATTTTAAGTTTTGACCTGATGATGGCGCTAGATCAAATGTTTATGGGTCACTAAAGTGATTAGAATTCGTCCTGAGGTGGAAATTAATGTGTGTCAGATTCCACGGCAATCCATCCAAACTGTTACAGTTTACTCAAAACCACAGATGTCCACCTCATGGTGGTCAGTAGGATACATTGCCCGGGAACCACGAATGTCTGTACAAAATGTCATGCCGATTCCAAGCCGTAGATGTTGAGATATTTCAGTCTCGACAGACAGACATTACCATCCCTAGGGCCATCTCGCTTGCATGGCTAAAAACTGTCAAGTGTTCCAAGGCCAGGCTGTTCCCAGGAGCTGCCTGGCACCCTGCCCCGCCCTCTTGTCTGGAACTGACTGGACAAAAAGCGCTGCAGAATCCCAGGATACTGCTTTGTCACCTCTCTCTCTCTCTCTCTCTCTCTCTCTCTCTCTCTCTCT
>JAVQJL010051351.1:0-15479 GCA_036024295.1 Nannoperca obscura
CCCCAAAACCGCGCAAACCCCCCCCCCCCCCCCCCCCCCACCACTGAGGTATTATCCTCTTAGGTAGTTTCTGTCTGATGAGACACTTTTAAAGTGTTCCAGAGGAGAGTTTTGCAGGAACAAATGGACTTGCCAAAAAGATTAAAGACAAAATAAAGTGTATTTATTTATCTCCCCCGTATGCATCAATATTTAGAGGGTTCATTAATGTGACTAATTCATCAGGAGCTGTGTTCACTTCCCACAGGAGCTCTCGGTGCTGCTGTAAATTCATTTTATGATGAGGCTCTTGAAACTGTTCATCATTTGTGGTTAATGGATCAGACTTGATTGGGCACTCCGCTGCACTATTAAACCCAGTTTTTAAAGAGAAAATGTGCTGTTTTCTGGATAATTTCTTGTTTTATGCCTCGTCTGTAAGTCTGTGGTGTAATTTCATTATATTCTCATCTTAAATTATAGCACAGATAATAAATTAATGGAATTGTAAATAAGTCAAAGCCTGTTTCTTATCCAGAAGAGCAGGTTTTATGAAAAATACAGTGTGACCTCACACCACACAGGAGTGTCATAATGCTGAATGATAAAAGTCTATATAAAAGTAAATAAAATGTAAGTGGGCAAGTTTGCAAAGATATGTTTTTGTTTTTAACCCCATGGTGGTGGGAATGAGGAATTAAGCCTAAAAAAGATTCATGTATTCATTTATGAACCGTGTGAAATGTGTTACACATAAAATTAAATGTGAAACTGAGGTTTTCAAATATGCTGTCTATAATTTCACATATGAAATATCTGAAGTAAAAAAAAAGATGCGCCTACATGTGAAATGTTCACATGGGAGATGGTTTTCCACATGACGAACAGATTTAACATGAATGCTTTTCTAAAGAAACTGTTTGTACACCATCGTTAAAGTCAGTACGTTTTTTTCAATCACTTCATAAAACCCATTTTATAGACTTCCTTTTATGTGATGTCGTCTTTTTTTTGCTGTTACTCTTTATATTGTTTTTATTGGTATTTAATTATAATTAAGTTTGTCCTGCTTTTCTTTTGCCTCACTGTTTGGCTTTCTGATTGTTTTCTGAGTGTGCTTTTGCTTTGTCTGTTAAAGCACTTTTTAAACTCTGTTTTTAAAGATGCTACATAAATAAAGTTGTTATTTACCACATACTGTATGTGTGATCATAGTCTTGTTTCGAGTCCAGGATGTCAAACGTGTTTGTGTTCACTTTAAAACTGTATGCTATGACTTGTGTGTCAGAAATGAGTGAAAAAATGTAATAAGTCTGGTATTTTCCTTTAAAGTTCAAGTTCGACGGGATTCTCAATCAAGTGAAGCTGAGAGATTAAAGGAGATTCACAAAATGCCGAGTGCATAATCAGTGACCTGTCTCTGCAAACCCTCACTGCTTTGATTAGTCTGGCTTTGTGAGGTGACTTTCTCTTCTCTCATCCTCTCACATGTCTCTTTGTCTTCTGTCCTCTGAGTTCTGATGATTGCCATAGGCTACCTTTGCCCATGGGGGACCTTTCTTCCTTGTTTATCTTTTTATTTGATTTCCTCACCTCTGGCAAACAGATCGGATTTGCTGAAAACTGTATCCATTCAAATAATTGGCAAGCATTTAAAATGAAAGTTTAATTAAAAGTATAGCCCATTTATTTTCCTGCCAATCATTCTTCCTATTCCTTAGTGCATTGTTCACCCAGCTTTTCTCATTTCATCAGAAAGTTCAGCCTCTACTTGCTGGTTACTGTTGTGAACATTATGGAGCAGCAAACAGTGCAAAACAAAGAGCAAAGAAAGGTCGGTGGCACGCATGCATTGATTCTTTCTTTTAATGTTTAATCTGACACATTCACTGTGTGATAAATAAACACATAAAGTAAAATGAAGTCATGTAAAGTAAAGTAAATGTGCTATAATCACTCACAAGCATCAGCTGACTCATTTCTCTGAACTGGTCTACTCACTCTTCTAGCTAAACAGAAGAAGATGAAAACATTTTCAAGAACACTAAAGTACTGAGTAAAAACATATAGATCAAATCCTTCTAGCTCTTCCTCTAGATGAGTGGAAGTAAGCACAGCCTATATATCCCTGAACTTAAGTGTGCCGCTTCACTGGAAAGTGAGAAAAAAGCAAGTAGAAGAAAAACAAAACAGCCAAAGGCAGGGACAGGGCAGAGGCAGACAGCTAATGTCCAAACAACACAGAGGCAGAGAGAAACAAGGTGCTAATGAAAGATGAGCACATCTGTGGTCTGAAGATGTGCGTAAACATCCTCAGAAACAGGCCTTTTGCTGCAGCAGGGAGATGACAGCTTGTCAATAGTAATAAGATCAGCTGTTGCAAAGAGGAGGCCAAGGAACCCTTTGATTTCCTTGTAGTTCTCAGCTGGAGTTTGATCAGCCTTTACCAGTAGCAGCGACTGGGGAATCCCACTAGTTGTTTTGCTTTTCTACTGCTTTTCTATTGTCATGCTGCTGGTGTTGTCTCTGGGAACTTGAAGAATTGAATGACCTGAGGAGGAGATTATATTGTTTGTATTATAAAGCTACCTACAAATTACGCATGGTGTTTTTTGAAGACTGATTCTGACAGTTTGAGACTTTAAGAACTGTGAAATAGAGAAACAAAACAACGTGTTTAATTATTCCTCCACCAGAATTACATCCTCTTAGTGTGCATTGTAGGAAACACCGCAATGAAGCAGCAATTAGGCATTCGATGTTGGAGATAAAAATGAAAGAAATAAGTAAGTAAGTAAATAAGTAAAAACTAGTTTATGATTTATTTGGGAAATTGGGACTCATGACCTCAGTGTGTCTAATCCCGGGCTCCACATAGCAACTTCTTACTCCTCAGAAAAAAGAGGTAGCTACATTTAAACATGTGAAGTCATAAGTCTGCAGTCCAATAAACAATGAGTTATGAAAGGAAAGGTGCTGTATATAATAATAATAATAATAATAATAATAATAATAATTTTTGTACAGCACTCTTCAAGCAAAGGCACAAAGTGCTTTTCAGATTAAAGGATTTACACGTCAACAATTATCGGATCATTAGAGATGATCTCATGTAAGGCAGATATAAAATGATCTCAAATCAAGTAAATAGAATACCCAAAAAAACAACAACAAACTCTTGAATCAGATAAAAGTGCAAAATAAATGAAATCACATGAAACACTAAAATGATACGCAATTCAAATATGTAAAAACAATCAAATTAAAACATTTGTCATTTGTGTGCTCTGTGGAGAGAGGGCTCAACAGAAAGTCCTACTGAGGGAGTTAACTTTGACTTGAGCATTATAGACTTATGGCTCTCTTCACAAAACTGCAAGCACAATATGAAAAGAGCTTTGATTAAGGCCTCAGTATGCTGAAAACAAAGTGCATGTCAGATTGTCTGTAGTGGTAGAAACAAAACATGTCAGTTTCACTGTGGCAGCCAGGCAGAACGGGTACTTCATTAATACTTTTGCCTTCAGATGTGCTAGTATGACACATCATATGACTTAGTTCATTTCAAACACACTGGACTCTTTACTCTCACTTAATGGCCTGTAGTTTGTTCACACCTTGCACACACACGGACAGACTGTAGTAGAGCAGAGTATGCTATCACAAGATCCACAGCAGAACAAACACACACCTGCAGGGCCTCTAGGAAGCGAAAGGATCCGAGACGTCGGCCCCGGGGCACCAGGCAGAAACTGGAGTTATGGAGCAGCTCCTGGTAGTCAAACCTACACAAACACAAACAGAAAAAGTCAGGTTAGAAGATGAGAGAAGAACTCCTCAGCAAGCAAAAGAAGAAAAAGTACAACTTTTCCTTGTGTACAAGCTCATCTGATGCGCTACGAGAAAACATTAACACACTATGCACTCTGACAATAAACCTCTAATTTAAAGAGAGACAAGACAACAGAGAGACAAAGAGAGAGCAGATGATAATCAAACGTCCAAGAAAGCACTCGTGACTTTGTGTCATTTCTCAGAATCCAAAGGGTGAAGGCGTTTTCAGGAGATGTTCCAGGTGATAATAAGAGAGAGTGTCGACAGCAGAAAGGGTGAGTGCCAAACCCTGAATCTATGTGTCCACGTGGCCGGTTCCTCAGCATCTACACATACACATTTCAAAGAACAATCAAAAGCGGTTTACTTCTAAATGGCTAGCAGAGGCTTTTTCGAGAACCTGATCTCTTTGATAAAATGTGTTCTTGTAGAAAGCAGCATGGAAGCTTCTGCACATCAAAAGATACTCGGTGGATGACTTATGAAATCTGATGGGGGAAATCAAACACCAGCAACCCTTAACACATTTAATCTGATCAAGATATGTGAATAGAGAATTCTCCACACAGAGTTACATTTAGTGAAGGTTTCAGTCAGTGGATTTGGGGGAAACTACTGATCAGGCAGCATGGTGTATCAAGTGAAATCAATTTGAGTGTTTGAACGTCACTACTAATACTAAACTTCTTTTAGTGTGAGTTAGCAGCCCCTTAGGGAAGGTTTCACTGAAGGGTTAGCTGATTTCGAGTGATGCTAGCACACTCAAACACTCCTTTAGCTTGCTTCTTGCTTGGATTTACAGAGGTAACAATGGATTTTAAAAGTGATTCATGGCAAAATAAGGTGTCAGACCTGATCAAAGTGTCAACAGAAACTCCTGAATCCACTCCTGTAGTGTAACAGCGGTTACAAAACGCACAGGAGCAAATAGTTTGTGCAAGGTGGAGTACAAAGTGAAGAGCAGCACATAATCTTCCAAAGCAGCTAACTAGGATGCACCAGACTACATTGGAAATAAAACTTCTTCTCTATTAAAAAAACAATCGCCATCAAAGTGTCAACTTCCTGTCAATGGCAGAATCCATAAACTGCTTCCAAGTCGCCTTATCGCCTCCTCATACTGAAGCTCTGAAGTTCCAAAAAAAGTTGCATACTTTATTCAGCAAAATTATTATTATTACAAACGTATCAAATCTTTCAAGCCAAAAGGAGGTCTGGTTAGATACTCAGCACAGATTGTTGGTGCAGTAAAGGAAAAGACAACAATATACTGAATGTTTGCTGGTCAGTTGCACAGATGGACAATCAGGTGCTCAGTTAGAACAGCGTTGGCTGCCAAAGGTTATAAACAACAGCACCTCCTCCAGAGACGGCTAGGCTGACATTTAGACTTGTTGCCTTGTTTCAAAAAGGCCATTAAAATTGCCCGTACACAATATATTTCTCTAAAGTCAAGATACACTCCTCGTAACAGCGTTATTGATAGTTGGACTGTTCCACACTCCCCGTCAAAAATAGTCAACTCACTTCTGTCTGTCCAACGTCTGTGACTTTAAAGCTCTGGTGGCATCTGTGTGTGTGTGTGTGTGTGTGTGTGTGTGTGTGTGTGGGAGGTGTGTCTGTGTTTGTGTGTGTACACATGATCTCAGGGCTGGCCTGAGGAGATTTCAGATTGCAGCCTAATCTGTCTGGGGATCAACTGTCCTCACAACCTCACCACTAGACACCTGTGTGTGTGTGTGTGTGTGTGTGTGTGAGTGTGTGTCTACCTGCCTGGAAGGCCTGCCAGTATAATGTGTGTGTATGTCTATGATAAGTCTTTGTGATGAGAGCAGGTCTGGCATATCACTTAATGTCACTGCACCTGTGTGTGTTATTGTGTTTGTGTGTGTGTGTGTGTGTGTGGGTGGGTGCGTGTGTGTGCATTTGGGTGAAAGACGGAGAGAGCAAAATAAGATGTCAGGTGTCCAGTTTGTCACCCAAAGACAAGGTCATCCTGACAGCCGCTGAGAGACACACACAGACAGAGATGGCCCGTCACATATAAAGCCGGTTATTTGGGAATAACAACAAACAATTAAATCTCACTTCACCACACAGCTCCTCAGATTCATGGTGGTCTTGTGACCTTGATTCAATTCCTGCATGTTTTTTTTTTTTTGTGACGTTATCTTCATCTCTGATGAAAAAAGCCTGGGAACCTGTGTTGGGTTTCAGCCAGGTTTGGACAGTGCCATGAAAGTAGAGCAGCTTTGTCCCGAGATGCAGCCTGCACCTGGACTCTCAGGTAGTGGGCACCTAAGAGCGCTCGGCACAGGAGCACATGTGATCTGGAAGGACCAGACCCTGCAAGTAAAGCAACAACAAGACACTACAGGGCCAATGAGCGATACAGAGATCTGACAGGGGCATGCATCTGGAGCCAGATACATGAAACACATCGTAGCCTCAAACAGCTGCAGATCACACATCCCTAAACCCACATTTGTAGTGGTGTCATTATATCAAACCTCAAAACCAATTAAGAAAAATAAAATCTGTGATGTTGTCTTTGATTGACAGGTTATAGATAAAACCATTTAGCTACGCAACAGTTACACCAATCAGCTAAAAACTAACTGCTATGTTAGAACTGCAATCCATGTGAAATGAGTGATCTCTAAATCTTCACTTAATAAACACTTGATTAGGATATAATTAGGCTAAGTTTGACTTTACATATACCTGGTGCAACCTGGCTCCTGGTTATCATTGGCCAGGCTTATTGCGGTGCCTTGCATCATCATCATCAGTGGCATCAGTGTTCTCTGAAATCAGCCAGATGGTCCAGTCGAGTCATGGGGAACTGATATGAGCCAGGTAACTTCTAAGATGATTGTAATTCAAATAGAAAACCTGGCAACCTGCGACGCTGCTCAGGTAATCAGATCCTCCTTTTAACGGTCAGGGTGAGAGATGGTTTGTCACATGCTTGGGATAAAAATCATTTGGACCAGACACTGACTGCTTCTCAAATAAAACAAATGCTGAGCATCAAACACTCTCTAACCAAGGGTGCCACAGACTGGTTGATTCTGCAGCTCCAGCTGTCACAGCAGCCTCCTCATGCCTATGTCCCCTGGTATGCTGGCCAGGTGTTACCTCTCTGGGATTCTTTCAGGTGGTGCGGACTCTACATATGTCTTATACACCATTATTAATAGTGCGAGGAGCAGCTTCTGGATCCTGTATGCCTAAAACTGGTCAAACAGTATTTTCCCAGTAACAGCCATGGTCTGAATGAAGGGATCACCTGCAGACATATCTGACACCTGAATGGCTCACTGTATTTGCTGACCAACCCTGTAAGTGTAGACAGCTAGAGATTTCAGTTGAAACCTCTTTACTCATGCAACTTTGCTGTCCACTCACTCTCCAGACACCATGTTTAGAATTGAAAATGTCAGTGATCAAGGAAAAGGGCTAGTCACTCCTCCTCCTCATGAAGCAACGCATCCTTTGGCCGCTGTTCTGGGCTTGATATAGTGGGAGGAGATCCCATGAGAAACTGGGACATCCACGCTTGTTTATGAGGGAATCCCAGGAGACCCCAAGAGGAGCTGAAGAAACGAAAATATGGGCCACCAACCATCGTGACCCTGACCCAGATAACAGCACCATAATGCTTCAAACTGTTTTACAACAGTGTCCCAATAAATCTTTGTGAATTCATTCATTTCAGCATCAAAAACTGTTGAATGCTTAATGATTTATTTCATCGTAAACAAATCACAATCAGATGCATTAACTAAACAGAAAGAGATAAATAAGATAGATAAGGATGGAACAAATACTAGACAATGTAGTTTGAGTCTTAGCCAGATATTGGACCCTCACTGCTCTCACCGGCTGGCTGATCCTCTCAGAGCACATTGTGTTTGTCATTATGCTCCACCTACATCCACCTGCTTCAGTGTTTTTACAGGGACTGCAGTGTTTCACCTCCCTGTTCTTACACCTATGTGCATTCACTGCACTTTTGTTTAAGTGCACGTGAGTATGTGTGAATGCCTTTCGTGCAAGTTGACGTGCATATACACGTATAAAAGTGGCTGAATTTATGTTCCTGAAAGTGTTTTTGAGCATGTGCCGATCCTGCATGTGTGAGGAAAAGTATGTGTTTCTCAAGCGTGTGATCCTTTTGTGTGTCAGAATAAATGTGTGCAGTTCTTTATGTATATGTGTGCACATAAGGAGTTGACTGCATTGTGTTGTATGTGCATGTGAGTACTATTTGTTGCATAATTTAATATATATCTTTTTTGGTTTGCTTCAAATATTCAATTTCCTGTGTTTGTGAGCATTAAACAGACAGAGAGACAGACAAGAGAAAGACAGAGTTGGATGATACCCAGTGAGAGGGAATTAAAAATCAATACGTGCCACAGAGAATCACTCAGAACATTTTAGCTGGCTAACAAAAGAAATAGTGTTGTTCACTATAAAGTAAAAGGGTTCTCTCAGCAGATGACGCTAAATAGTTTCAGGAGCGACGGATCAATATGAGGCCTTAAAGAGTAGACCCTGAGGTCTGGTTTACACTGGTGAAAAATGTGTTTTTATATCAGAAATAAAGCCAAAATCCACAAAACAAAACATTACAAACAGAAGTAATTTAGTTGGAGAGCTCTCCTCACAGACAGACAGGCAACACATGTTGTTGATAATTACATGACAGACAGCTCTGTGTCTCAGTCTGTTGTTTATTGTTCAAAATTTAGTTTTTCAGTCCAAAACATAGTTTGTGACAAAAGGTAGAAACAAATGCCCGGTGTATCAAAATTAAAACCCTACAGCGAGAACTGTTTTCCTTACAACAGCTGCGGAAAGAGGAGAGAAAGATGAGCAAAGGTGATTCAAAGAGCACTGAATCAGAGTGTACAGCAAGCCAAGAGCGAAGATGATCTCCAGAAAGAGATTGTCCGTTCAGACAATCAGGCGCCAAGGTCTTTAAACGCACCACAAACAAAATAAACCCAACACATGGTCCAACAAACTTAACTGGAAATGGGATTAATCACTTTATAATTAATTATAGACAAAGCTGGTGACCAGTTAACGACTGATCTTACTTCCTCACAGTTCCAGTTGTGTAAAGTCAGACATTTCTATCTAAAAGTCACCGCCATATTAGAAGTCAATACCATTTGTTTGCAACATATGTTGTCACCTACAGGGTTGCAGTCAACATTAAATATGTTCTAATATGTCCAGTCTGATCACTTCAAGGCCCGTAGGCAATCAGATTTCAACAACGAGCCACAATATCTACTCAGCTCCTTAACAACATTCACAGTGTAGAAATATCTAAACACAATCTTTCAAATGAATTACAATAAAATAGAAAACTGCAATATAAATCAATCATGAATCTCTGCGTCAGTCCCGTGAGGTTTGTGCAGCTACATCATGTGTCGTGTGTGTGTGTGTGTGTGTATGCACTGAGGCAACACGGAGTCACATTATATTTGCGTAATTTCCCCGTCTGACTCCCCAGATATGTCGTCTCCTCTTCAATGGGCCACAGAAACGCAGGAGGAAAGCATGTGAGGTTTGATAAATTTGTTTCAAAATGGAAGTCACAAGGAGAGGCACCCTCGGCGGCACAAGATGTGAAGCAGTTGTGATTTGTTAAGTCAGGCCAGAACCTGTGTGTGTGTGTGTGTGTGTGTGTGTGTGTGTGTGTCTAAGACGTTGATGTGGGAGAGCTGCAGTAGATTCCCAGGTGTTTTTCTAATTGAACACACTTTACTAATGTTATCCCATGCAACTTGTTACTTCATATGCACCTGATAAGTGACTAGTAACTTCAATGTTGTTCGTTTAAATCATTGAAAATTAACATAATACAATTTTACTGCATTTTGGAGAGATACTAGTCTGCTAATTGACAATTTAATATAAGTGCACTTATGTTGATGAGAAAGGCTTGAATTAGCGTCAACATTTTTTATTGATTTGAAAAGCAATTATTATAAATGCTCTTCAAAGCACATGCCATATTGAAGTGGAATTGCAAAATTACACTGACAAGGTCTTTATTTAATGAAAATGTCAGATTTGAGAAATGGGCTGGGTGGATATATCTCATAAAATCATCTTATTGCAGATATAGTGGTATTGGTGTATTTCAGTTGAATAACGCATAAAAAAAGTTGAGAATTTGATTATTTTCCAAAATGTTAATGTTATATTGTGTGTTAAAGTAATATAACCCCAACAGAAATAACAAAGAAGAAGTGTCTGTCAAAATAATGCTTTATTTCTACCTTCAAATAGAGATCCAAATCACAGTCAATGAAAAATCAGATTCTATTCTTCCTAACACATTTTAAAGGTGCTTTAATCACTTTTTGGCCACTAGCGGGCAGAAGAAACATCAAGACACGTGTGATAGATATGCAGGGATCACCATGCGTCTGGCTTGTTAAGCTGTTATGGCTAACATGTCCACAAATATAAGTCAGACATTTCCTCTCCTACTTTCAGCTCTCATTCTGGCAAATCATTACCAGTTCCTACATGATATTCTCTGTTCTAATTAAATAAAATGTGTCCTTTGCTCCTAGGGTGTATTCATTAATACCAACACTGCTGTTACATTCTGTGCAGCCTTTTCACACAAATTTTGTCTTTTATCTGCCTCATTATCTCAGTTAAAGAACCATCTGTGGGCCTAAAACAAAATAGGTAGGTGTTAATGAAAAACACAACAGAGAGGGGCAAAAGACAGCACATGGGCGTTTTAGGTTGCAGTGATTTTCTTAGTTTTTTCTCATCAAGCACCTGTGAGGATTGAGATGAAAATGTTTCACACAAGTATAGATGCAGTCCAGCTAAGCCGTATTTAAAACCAATCAAGACATGCCACTTAGAGGCCGCTGAGAGAGGACATTCAACCTTCAGTTATCGGATTTCTTTCCACGAAATGTAGGTAAATCCATGCTACTATGAGCTTCCTGGAACATTAGCCTACTAATTAGATCCATTAGTCAGTTTGTGTTATATATAACAGATAGAATGCAAAGTACAGTGGCGTAGATGGTCCGACAGCTCGGTACAGTGAAGAAATACTTAAATAAGTATCTTAGCTGTTCCCATGTGAAGCTTTAAGGCTAACGTGGTCATAATTCAGGATACTATGGGTAAATGCTCTCTTGATAAAACCACGAAAAGAACACTGGTTAAGGGGTAAAACTGACTGCGGGGAATAATGTGAGCCACTACAACATCCCAGCCAAGTCTATCAGCACTTGGCTCTTTGGGGTCTGTTGGAAGCTGTTTAAAAACCTGTCAAAGCATCAACAAGCTATTTAGTCCATCATCACAGAGCGTGGCTGGGAGTCTGTGCGTGTGTGAGAGAAAATGAGCGGCTGCTTTCTGGCAAGGCTAGCCTTGCAAATGTGTCTACCCACATTAGTGCAGAGGTGTGTTTGTGCATTTTAAAAGCACTGCCATTGTCTCCAATGTGCAGTCAACAAATCACATAATTCAGAGGCCATATGGAAAAATGTTTGATGCTTTAATGGCTTGTGCTGCAAACAATGGGAAGTAATGGGGGTCGGGTTGAGTGGAGAGAGCATTAGTGATTTGAAGCTTTCTAGTTTGAGTGCGTATGTATGTGTGTTTCTCTTTGTGTTCACCAAATGTCCCCACGGGAATAGAAAGATGGGAAAAATCCTCCAAACAGGAGATTTTGATGAAGCAAAGTAGATCTAGGTTTGGGTTTAGCAAGTGCTGGGGGAGGTTAAAGGCTCCAGATCGTCACCAACAGCCTGAAACAGTAACCAACACTGTTCACACTATTCTGACATCCGAAACGGACAATCATACGAGCGTGTCCACTTCATGCAGCAATCAAACCAGTCTGAAGGGGTGTGAGAGGATTTAAACATCTCTCTCCAGCTCTCTTTACATGTGTACAGTAAAGAGCAACACCATACGAGATTCTCCGATTATTCCAACCCCCCCCCCCCGTCAGAGAGTTGCCATTCAGAACAAGTATAAACACTTACTTCACTTTACAAGTGTTTTAGTTCTATGCAAGAAGTTGTTCATTTGAAGCATACTGAGCCCCTAAGGTTAGTGTAGATTTTAGGGAATAAATGTTATCAGTGCTCTTTTTTCACAAGTCATTACATTTAGCAAACGCTTTTATCCAAAAGGACATCCAGGAGGTGAGGAGGTGTCCCAACCCATGACCTTCTGCTGGACAGGCACACAGCAGCACCTCTCAGCCACTCCCTCCCCATATCACACTGGCAGCTAGATCTGAATGTGAAAAAAATTGGTCAAATGAAAGCTTTTTCAGGACCAAGAACCTGCGTCCACCTGAACATGCTGGTCTGAGATCTGCTGCAGTCAAACAGTGGTAGAGTTTGTATGCAGTCACAACACAAACCTTACAGTCCTCACACAGGAGAAACATTGGCATGACAATATCGTCAGGACAGGTAAAGCGCCTCCTTCGTGTCATGTGATCATTTTTCCTAGATTGATAGTGGATCATGGGCTCTTATTTGATTTCTTTGTCCAAATGTTGGTGCTCACATGGTTCTGCCTGTCTGTGCATTGTTCTGTATTTCTTCTTCTTGGCATTTTTCTTCTTCAAAAAGGCCACCGACATAATTTCCTGGCACCAGTGAAGAACATCCTCACGCTGTTGATGGAAGGACTATGCAAATTGACCAGAAACAGCTAAAAAGCAGACCGCTGGGACAGAGGGAGAGGAAGTCGAACTTTGCTGCTCAGACAAACAAACCGTGGGTGAAAACAAACTTGTGTGTGCCTCTGTGTGCCTACACACTGGGAATACTTGCATGTGACTTTCGCTAGCACCGTTTTTAACCTTCATATGCAAACAGCAGCAGCACAGGAGGGCAGGCCAGGCAGAGGTCTGGGAGCAGAGGAGTCCCCGAGGAGGTTCCTCAAAGTTTATGTTACACCAAAACCACTATGAAGATAAAATACTGTTATCATAGAAAGTCTGCTCGAGTCAGGATTCACCAAAACACCAGAAGACAGATGGCACAGCTTCACAGAAACACCTTAGCTTCGAGTGTGTGTGTGTGTGTGTGTGTGTGTGAGGGAGAATCATTTGCATGTTCATTGCTGTGTCGGTGTGTCTTTGAGACAGAGAGACATTTCCATATTTATCACTGTGTGTGTTTGTGTGTGTGTACATAAACATCACAGTTCCCTTCTCTGGCTGAGTTGAAACACGGGTCTCTGGGCTTGTATTAAAGCTTAATGTTGCAGGCTGGTCTGGCTCAGAATATTAATGCACACTTTCTAATACATGCTGCCACACACACACACACAGAGGCAGAGCTAATATACAGGACACACATGCAGAGGAAGGGTATCTGGAAGACTGGAAGAAAACAAAGATTCAAAAACAAAGTTGAGTTAGTTGCAACAACAGCTTTGCAGCTGTAGACAGAAGCACAGCCCCTTGTTCAAACTGAACTCAAACAGAGCATTTGTTTTAGTTTTTCTATTTAAAGATATGATGTGTTATGACATTACACTATATTAAAGAAACAAAATGAGTTACATCTTTTTTTTCATTCATATTTTCTACTTATCATTTTAAGTTTAATAATAGTCCAACAACAGTTGCTCAGAGCCAGCTCCCTTATTCTCTCCTTTTTAATTAGCCAGATAACATAACAAGAGACTATTTGGCCACGGCTGCATCTAAAAAGAATTTAGTGGCATCCTGTCTTATTCGAGTGGGCTGAACAAGAGATGTTGTCGTCGGGTAGAAATTCTTGCACAGAACAGGTAAAAGCTTTCTGCTGTTAACCAATCAAGTGCGACCTTTCATGGTCAACGTCCTCCTGCTCCCTCAGCACCACGGACAGAAATCCCTTCAAAGTAGAGAAATAAAAAGCTGCAAACAGTGAATTTTCCAAGCACATATCAGCGGGTGATGGGTTGACATTTCCCAATCACAGAAGAAGACTTGTTGTGTGCGTTATCAGCAGGTGTTGTGTGAGACTATGTGTGTGTGTTATCAGACAATGTTTTTCAATTATTTTTAGACCAAAATATCCAATTTTGCAATCCAACATTTGCTCATACCAACTAAATCATTGTTGAACATCTTCACGCTTATGTTAAGTCACTCACAGCACCTGGATAAGGTTAATGAAACATCACATTCTTGGTTTATTACAGAAAAAAGTCCACAGTGACTTAAACCATGAGATGAACATTTGACTGAAACCTTTTTCTCACCTTTTATTGACTAAACTTAACCACACATGGGACTCAGGTTGCAAACCCTGGACCTGCAGGGTTGGTATAAGTTTGCTATACATGCTCCTGCCAATGGCTTTACACTGTCTCACTGATTTATAGTTGAGTATATTTAAAAATAAGCTTAGCAAAGCACCAATCTATCTATCTATCTATCTATCTATCTATCTATCTATCTATCTATCTATCTATCTATCTATCTATCTATCTACCTACCTATCTATCTATCTATCTACTACTCTCGCTGCCTGTTAGCCAGCCAGTTGCCTCTGATGAGTAATGCTTCTCTGAGACATACACAGACACAAATACCCTGAAGGACAGTGTGGATGTGTGTGTGTGTGTGTGTGTGCTGTGAGGCACCATTAGCACCCTCCCTGTGCCCCTGCAGGTTACAGAGGCCGGGTCTGTGTGTGTGTGTGTGTGTGTGTGGAAGCAAGTGTGTGGAAGCAAGTGTGTTAAAGCACTTAACACATCGGTTTCACTCCTTATTCTCGGTTGTGGTCTGTGCTCTTTTTTAACATTTTATCTGCAGAGTATTAAATCGGAATATATGGAACCAAAATAAAAACTATAAGTTATAACATTTACAAAGACATAAATTATTGAAATGTTACATTACAACATATTTCAGGCTTGAGTATGGGCAGTTTTTTAAACATGTCATATAATATTTTGTCCTGCAGGAATTCTTTGCATTTTTGTGACATTTTTTTTTTTTTTTTATGAACAGGGAACCTTGAGCAGCCATGTATGGACTGAAATATTTGTAATACTCAGAAAACGCAGTTTAAACAACCTACAATGGCTTCTCAAAGCGGTGTGTCAATATCAAGTCTAGTCTTTCCATTGTCAAAAAGGAAAATACGTCAGAACGGCGAGAATTCACCTCTTTTTCAATGGTAGGTTTGCAGTATAATAAAATGCGTAGAATGATATTCTACGACAACTCCAGCATACACAGTATTTAACATATTAGTTGCACCAAGGACATCAGAGTCGTCTTTAAATGTCCTGCTTTGTCAGTCCAAAAGTCAAAGATATTCAACTTACTATACAATGATCATCAAATGTGAGAAGCTGTAACTCGAAAATCTTTTGCTTTAAAAGTTACTGTAATTTATTTATTTATCAATTACTAAAATATTATTAATAGATTAATTTCCGGTGATTGACTAATTAATTATTCAACTAATCATTTAAGGTCTACATGATATTCTAAAATATCACTGTATGCTGTAACATTAAGATAGTTTTGAACCAAAGAGCCCAAACTATAAAAAACTGCTTAAGTGCAGAAATGTATATGGACCATATAGTGTGTGTGTGTGTGTGCGTGTGTATATATATATATATATATATAT
>JAVQJL010051359.1:0-13313 GCA_036024295.1 Nannoperca obscura
AAAGCAAAAGTTTAGAGTTTGAAAGCAAAAGTTTAGAGTTTGAAAGCAAAAGTGTGGAAAGTTTCTCTCTCAAACCCCTTTTTTTGACTGTTTTATAAAGAAACAAAATTCTCTCCATACTAGGTATTCCTCGCCGCGACGAGTCTAGACGCATGCATGGCTAAACTCACAAAATGTACACATAACAACGGAGCCACAGGCACTTACGTTTTGTCATGAACTCAATACTTGAATAAGTGAACTGGGTGGCACAGGAAGGACTGAAACACTAATTATAACAGTAAATAATTAGGTTATAGTGGGAGCACAGGGAACACGAGTCTTTACTCTTACTCTCGTAACACAGTAACAAAACCGAAAGTAAAGTCCGAGCAGCTACGTCATGCCGCTCGTAGGGAGCGTGCCATGATAACATCACTCAATAACAGGTCAGCCTTTTATATAGTCTTGATGAATTAGGTGACATTATCAACTCTTGACAGTGTTTAGCTATGTTAGCTAGCTGGTACTTTGTCCGCATTACATGCATGTATTAGGTCTTATTATAGACTGTATGTAAGTGACAACTCCCCAAAAGTGAAGCCAAAACATTTCGATCGCCCCCTGGTGGCTGATTGCAATATAGGTCATAAGCCCCGCCTCCTCCGTGTTAGCGGATGTGACATGGGCCAAACTAAAAGTCATAGCACACATCAAATACATTTTTCCCAAAGATGGGTCGATTTCCCACAGTCTCTGGCTCCAAATAACATCACCAGCACAAGATGGCAGCTCCCGTATCCGGGGTATTTTGGCTTCATTTGGCTTCATGGCATCATCCATCTTTATATACAGTCTATGGGTCTTATATATCCATGGCGCATTAGCAAATAATCTAACGTTAGCTAACATTGTGCAGCTAAAATCACAATATATTTCACATGCTTTGCAGTAATGTTAACTTACTTGGTTGTTTATAATGTTAGTTACTGTGAGGAGCTGCTTCCTTTTGTTTTTATCGTGGCTGTTGGGCAGTGGAACTCTGACCTGTAGTTGAGAGATCAGGCACTCGGGAGTGCTCATAAGGTCACAAAATCTGTCCAGAATCCATAGAATT
Source organism: Nannoperca obscura (assembly GCA_036024295.1). Taxonomy (NCBI): domain Eukaryota; kingdom Metazoa; phylum Chordata; class Actinopteri; order Centrarchiformes; family Percichthyidae; genus Nannoperca; species Nannoperca obscura. The sequence goes on from JAVQJL010051359.1 coordinate 1,097, forward strand.
CAGTCTACAGGCTGCAATAGGCAACCGAGAAAGGTCTCATTATTTAAGTTACAAGTCTGTTCACACAGAGACTATGAAGTGATTAATACATGTAAAATGTTATGAAAAGTTACATACAGTACCTTTAATATAGTCTTCAAATAACCTGATCTGTAACAGGAGACATTTGTAAGTGTACAAAGATGCTTGATAGCAAAAAGGATCAGATCTGAGAAGTTGAAGTTAAAAATAGGTAATATGTAAGTAAAATACTTTTATTTTTTATTTTTTTTACAAATCACGTAATAAATAATATTGAGACTATATTCACTCCATATCTAAACCACTGAAATACTGTATGTCTCTAACGGATCCTCACATCTGCACATTCACATCTTCGCATTTTCCATATTTTAATTATACTTTGTCACTGAAATCAACACTAGTGCCATCTAACAAAAGTAAAACACAAAAATGAAAATAATTTCTCAAAACAGTGTAAAATCCCTACTTTTTGCTGCTACGAGTCTGTAAATTCTCACATTCCCCCTCCATGCGGCGGAGGTTATCAATACGCCTACAATGCATCACCAGTGTGGATGTGCACAGGCCTACGCCACTCTCCTACTAGATTAAATCACACTTAACCCCTTGAGGCTGTTTGATTTCTCACTTTGCCTTTTAAACCGATTGTGCTTTTGCCTCTTCACAGTCATAGCAGACATTTTTTTAAACTCTTGTTTTTTTTCTCCCCTTCGCTCTGTTGTGCCTTAGATGCCTCCTCTGGGGGACCGAGTCTATCTCGAAAGGAGAAATGAAACGCTGCAAAGACAGCGAAGGTTGTTCTCCCCACCAGATCGGCTGAGGTCTGGCCTCTCTCTTTGCCAGCGTTATCACAGCTCAGCCACAGGGCATGCTCTCCAGATTGCCTGGTGAGTCATTGGGTTGGGAGTCTCTGTTGCCTGACTGCATTGGGCATGTATTTCCCACAGTGCCCTCCTCTTTGGAGAGCCTCACTACCACCAATATTGATTGAGATGAGTTTAATAATCATAATAATGTTAACAAACACTGCCAGTTCAAAGCAGAGCACATTTTCAAAGAACTCTGAAGCCTTTTAGAAGTTGAAGAAGAGTTGATGTACAATTTTTTAAATCAGTCTGCAGAAATGTGTGCAACATTCCTGTTCATATGTGCAGTGTTCTTTGTCCTACAAAGAGACATTAATAGCTCATTTATTAATGGTTACTATTTATGGTTGCATAACAGCAAATTGGTGGAAGTGCTGTGTAATTTACAAAGAGAATTGGACAGATAGTCTCTGTATCAAGGATGTGCAATTCAATTTGACTCAGTCTGTGAAATACAAACACATGGTAATTAAATGACTGATCAGTATTTCTGATGAAAATCGGAACCTCAGAGACTCACAATTATAAAGCAAAACATATTTAACAGCCGTTAATCTTCCGGTGGCAGCTGTTCCGAGTGAAGAGCGCTGTCTTATCTTATTGCACATTTATTTCTTATTGGCGTAGCAATAATGTATCATTGTGAAATCATGGTCTTTATCAAGATGTTTCAGAATGATAGATGTTTAAATGCATTAAAATTAAGTCTATTATGTATGGCCATTCAGACCACACAATGTACCTTTATTCTCCCCAACAACCACTTCCCTTCCTATTCCCTTAACGACTCACTGTCCTCTAATGGACTATAAGAGGGTGGTATTTCCAGAAATGGACTTGAAAGAGCTGCCAAGACCAAACTGTCTCGCTCTCTCTCTGTCTCTGAAATCTGGTTAAATGCTGAAACAGTCAGGCATGCCAGAAGCAGTTGTACCCTCAGAAGACCTTTCCTTACAGTTATTCCATCTGGAATAGTTGTAAACAAAAATGTTTCTTTGTTGTTGTAAGTGGGCGGTATTAATGCATACTGAAAACCCTGGAAGAAGCTATAGCTGCAGGAAAATGCCTGTCCCCCTAACTCTGCCTGTGGTCCAAGAAAATGTGCTGTGGAGATAATACACTTCAATAATGAGTCATGTTAGCAGTAAAGGTTGTTTATTTTTTTTTCTGCTAACCAATGAATACAACTGCATGTGGGTTTAAAAGTACATCACAACTAATGCGTCCTTCTTTTTTGAAAAAGCTCCATGATCATCTTTCAAACCTTTTGAAATGCCATTTTTTTTCATCTCCCTCTTTGAGTAAAATGTCTCCCCTAACAAAGAGCTAATGAGGAGCGTCACACCTGTCATTTTCTGTCTGCAGTTTATTTCCCAGCCCGTCCCTTGTCTGCCCTTCCTCTTAAAGCACTCTATCCCCCAGACAGGGTATGAGCCGACCCACCAAATCCCCACATTTCTGCATCACTGCTCCACATTATGCCTCAGAACTCACAAATTGTGACATGCAATATTGAGTCAGCCCACAAAACATCTCACCATCACCTCACTTTTACACCTATACACTCACATTAACTTTATAGTTCGAATATGTCTTTTTTTTTCTTGCCTGAGTGGGTAATTGTACACTCTCGCTATTTGTGAGTGTTTACCTAACTTGATTATATAAAGATTGCACCACATTAAGTTCTCTGCATTGTCTCTGTGTGTTAACCAATAGTCACACTTCATCTTTTGATGTCCTTTTCCTGCTGAGCTGCAATCATACGACCACCTAATAACTCTGTGCGATGTAAACAATTTATTTTTTGCAGGCAGCTGTTAAAAGTGGCCCTGAGGCCAGGCATGTGTTCAGACAAGCGCGACCTCGTACCTGTGAAGACCTGACTGTCTGCCACTCTAGACAGAGTGTTTCAGAGGATCTCTGCACCAGGAGTCAGTGCAGGTCCCTGCGGGATGAGGTGACAGAAGGTACAAGCAATGAATGATCAAAGATCTTAACACTATTACAGTGTGAGTGAAAAAGTACTTTGGTTGATGAGATGGAATAAATGGACCAGACAAACAGCCACACAGAGCTTTCTTTGGCTGAGTTGATGGATGTGAAGTGAGCTTACATGAAGAAATAGGAAATGAGATAGATGGCTTGATGGGCAGTCCTTAAAAGGCTTGGTGCTGAATGCAGAAAATAAAAGCTTTCCTGTCACATGATATGGCAGGCCATTCCATATAAACAAGGTGCAAGTGGCAGTTGGGTGCATTTCTTTAATATTTGCACTGTGGATTGGTACAAATCCTTTGCACAGTTTAGACTGTTTATGAAAGAAGCAAGCGCCACAATCTCGTTAAAACATTGGACCAAATTCACAGCCTCCAAAGTCAAAAAGCTTTGAGAGAAAAGAACTTTATCCTTCTTACAATTTCAAAGCACATCTGTCATTGATTTGTGTTGAGTCTGAGCCCTGAATGAGGATCTCCTTGGAAATAGTGTTGCTGGCGGGACCATGACCCTTCAACCTGCTCTAATGGCACTTTAGGATATGCATCTAAGATACTTTACACATAAAGACACCTGGGAATAGCAGATTATAATTAGTTAGCAGGACAGACAGCCACTATTAGCTGTTAGAACGGGAAAAAGCCATTAGTTCATCTCATTATAGTCCCAATTACCTAGAGGAGGGAGAGACAATGATCTATTACATATCATGTATCACTTATCTTAGAGAGACATTTGCGTTGTGGGGCGTAATCTAACATCTTTAAACTGAGACCATGTGCTGTATTGAAAATTATGTTTTATGGATTAACTGAAACATATCAGCCATGATTCACTGGTAGAGGACTTCAACATTCAAAAGTTTCTCCTACATTAGTTTTCATTGGTTGCAATTTCAAATGCCTCTGCAAACATATGTACTGTATATATCTCTGCCTGTAGAGCACGACAGAGTACTTGGTCTCTGACAAGATATCAGAAAATGCTGACAGATCACAACATGAGGTAATGTAGCTGCCGGCTTGTTACCATGGTGTACTGTACGTGCAGAGTATCCAGTATGCAAATCACTGTCATCTGCTAAAGACATATTATTGATGGGTTGAAAGATCCCCAAAAAATATTACCACATTTTACCACCCTTCCTGTATTCAGGCTTCAAACAATAAACACTGACAGCTTCATTCAAGTTGGTGTTAGTAAGGACTGAGTTCACAAATCTGTTTATTTTTGTCAAGTGGGAAGAAAACCAAAGGCTGAGATCTACAGTAACACTCACTGAGTAAATACATTATCCACACAATGCTCTTAATAACAACCCTGCAAACATATCAGTCAGCCCTGTCATCTTTCCCAACTTCTTACTGCGAAAACAAACGCTGTGCCGCATGTGACAAAACTCTGAGTGACTTACAACTGAGAAAGTGTGTCTCACTGTATAACAAACCTCAAGTTTGAATACATCATTATTGTAAAATATTAATAAAATTGCAAATACTCACTGTGCTCCTTAATCAGTTCCTCTGCAGTTGTACGTTTGCTCAAGGCGCTGAGAAGAATGCACATGAAGGGAAATATGAAATGTGTTTTCAGCTGCTGCCTCGCTTAACTCTGCTCCATCTATGCACAGGCACTGAGCTTGTGGAGTACGAGGACGTTATTCGATGATCATGAGCAACAGGCTGCCTCCCCTTCCCTCCCTCCTTCACTTATTCCCTCCTTCCCTTCCCTTTGCCCTCATCTCTCCCTCTCAACTCCTTCCTCCCGCCTTCCTCGAGACACTGACATCAGAAGTGGGTGTGCCATTATATCAAAAGCTTTTGAGAGAAATCCATGGTAACCACCATCTAGAAACCTGTGCTCCCCCTCCACCTTTAAATGACAATAATCTCCATCTTTTGATTGTAGATTCATACAAAGGTTTATATTTGTCCGGTGGGTTACCCAGCTGAGGGGGGATGGAGAAGGGGAGGGGAGGGCTGCTGTAGGCTGGCTAAGACTCACCAGGGTGTCCAATTTTAGACAAGTGGTGGGAAATGCTTTCATGAGGAATGATGATAAGCATGAAGGCATAGCTCGTACAGAGAATGTTTATCACCACCGGAGCAAATGCTGCGCTTATGCTTTTTTAAAAATGCTTTTAATAATAATTTTTTCCCAATGGACATTGTAGTGATGTCTTGTCTTAAAATTATTTTAGCTTTTTTATATCACACCACCTCCAGAGCAGAAAGGGAAACTCAATCACCAAATATAATGTTTACATTCAGAGAAGGAGACAGTCATAATGTCTAAAATGATTGAGGAAATGCAATTTAAAAGAGAAAACAATATAAAACCTGGCATGTCTGCATTTTGTCCACTGAGCATTACCTCAAAACTGTGTTGCGTCTGTTAGTGTCTATTATCCCTTTATTGATCAACCTGTCTGGAACTGAATGGAAAATGCAGACGTAAACACACATGACAAGTCGATCTCAGTGTATTATTTTCATTTCAGTGCTGTTATGACCCATAATGATGAAGTGGAAAAAATATGGATCATTTTTTGGTGTGGGTCCAATTTTGTTCCCCAGTCAGGTGTGTATGACTAGAATGTTTAAAAAATGATTATTTTACATAATTTCTGTGAGCTATTATGTCTTCAGAGCGGCTGACTAAAGGCTACTGAAGATATTGACACAGACCTATAATGAGAATACAGCAATCACAATATTTCCTAGGTAGAAAGAAAGATAGAATTAAATCATAATGACAGTGTTGCATGGGAATTTATGCTAAATTTTATATTGAGGGATATGAGAGATGTCGTCTTTGTCAAAACAATAAAACGATCTACAGTACCAGTCAAAAGTTTGGACACACTTTCCCATTCAATTGAATGGTACTGTATATGAACTGTTGCTTCCAGCAGGCTGCATGTCAATTTTGTTTTCAGTGAGCTTACACAGCACATAGCCAGGCCATCATGGAAAACCAGAGTACTGTAGAATATCATGTGCCATATTATCAATATTAACAAGCACCACTATACTCTAAACACCCTTCATAATTGAGACAAAGTGCTGTAATGCAAAGGTGAAGTACAAACAATGGGAAAGGTAGGGTTTTCCTAATATTGGATAAAAATGAACTACAATTAGTCTACAACCATTCTAGCAGCTCTGTGAAGGTGTACTCTGGCACAGTGGCGCTTTGAGCTAAATGCTAATAAATGCTAATGTCAGCAGGCATAATGATAATACTAACTTGCTTGTTTATCGTGTTTACCATCTTAGTGTAGTGTGTTAGCATGCTGACATTTGCCAATTAGCAGTTAACACAAAGTGCAACTGAGGCTGATGGGAATGTCATTAGTTTAACAGGTATTTGATCATAAATCAAAGCATTGGACAAGTTAAAATTCTGAACTGATGCTAGTTAAGAGTTAAGTTTAAAGTTAAGAGATCACTAAAATCATTAGCTAATCCTTTGGGGGACGTGAATGTCTGAATAATGACAATCCACCCAATAGTTATCAAAACATTTCACCATAAAATTCAAAAGTCAACCTGCTAGTGGCACTAGAGGAAAGGTCAGAAGATAACCAAAGTTGATAGGATACATTGTCTGGGAACCATGAATGTTTATATAAAATATAATATGAATGTTATATTTTATTTTATTTAAAAAGCAAGGTCATAGAAAACCGTATTAATATTTTCTTTGGACCTTCCACCTGACTCACAAAACCTTAGAAAAATACAATAAACTCCCTTCAAAATCTCAAAATAATAACAAAAGAGTGATCTCTTTAATAAAGAGGTGCTAAATGGTTGAACCAATTACAGTCACCAAATGCATGGTACCAGGTGGTGCAGATTACTGGCAATGAGTAAAAGGAATGAGTAACACCCTCCCCTGCTCACCCAAAAATATACTACCTTCCCTTGAACAAACATTTTAAATACATAAACCTCCCCCTCTTCTGACCTCCACCCTTGTTAATTTTCACAGTCGCTGATGGTGCTAGAGGAAAGGTCAGGGTATCATTAAAGAAATATGATCCATCCTCTGGGGACCATAAATGTCTATACAATACCATCCAATAGAGATATTTTAATAAAATCTGGATCAACCGAATCAATCCAAAGTGATGGACCAACAGACCAACATTGCCATTCATAGAATATTGACAAGTGGAGGCTAAAAATATTTATGTGTTCATTTTACATGTTACAGCATTTGGTGGCAGGATTGTGCATTTTCACTTTTAGATTAAATATGCTGTGCTGTTGTTCATGACTAAGTCTTAATATATGCTGACTTTGGCTTGACACTTGAGTGGGCCAGTTTATGAGTGTTAACTGAGCTTCAGTTAGACTTCAAGGCACAAACAAGGGGTCTAAATATATTCAGAAATCACATCAATAACAAATCCACATTTGCTATTTGTAATTCATAATTGTTAATCACAGTACATTAGGATTCGGGCATGCTGTGTTTCCTAAAGTACTACCTGGAACAGAAAAACATCAGAAAAGGATGAAACAAGGATGAATTTTAAGAAGCAAGAACTGAATGTTTAGTGAGGTTTTCTCACTAAGTCAATACCAGCAGGGATTACACATACAGGTGTTCGCCTGCTGATTGTTAAATGCTAATTACTGACACATTTTTTTATTTTATTCTGAGGATTGATGTACTCTCTGGCACTGTAGCCTTTTCTCTGGCAATCTTCTCAGTTGTGAATTGCTGTTTCCACTGCCTCTTACTGTTTAAAGAGGCCAAATGTTCAGCCTTCTCTGACAGCACTTTGATCCTCTGGTGCTTAAAAATCAAATGTTATTTTCAACGGCACCTTGAGATGATAAAAATAAGATGTCTGTGAAACAACCTTACTTCAAGGAATAAAGAGTGCGGATGTTGGTGGATATTCATTCTACTCTACTTGATAAATGGAGAACAAACTATAGTCTTGAAGCCATGAAACATTCTCATATTATCTTATCTTAATGCAACAAACATGTCCACTCTTAATCAGTGTGGCATTCATTTTGCTTCATTTTGCTAAAATTTACCAAGTAGCGACATAATCCTTGACAACTCAGCTATATATATTTTATTTTTCTCTTCAATAAAGGAATAGTTAACATTACTTACATTACTGTCTGCAGAGTTCCTGCTTACATCTTTTCAGTTTGTGAATTGGCCACTGAGGTCTTCAGAGGCAGTATAAAGCTGCAGCGCTAGAGTCACCATTTCACTCAACACTCTGAGTGATCTCTTTATTCATCTGGAAGACTCCTGTTTGTAAGAATAGACTTGAAACCAATAATGAATAGAGAGACATCTCCCCCGAAGTGTCTAGAATTAAAAATGTATTTAATAAAAGCTTGTGGCTCTTTACCAAAGCTGATAATCATTTAATGTCCAAATGTCTCTATGTTTACTCACTGACATTTTAACATTTTAATGGGATAGAATGAGTTCTCATTAGACATTAGAGATGAATAAAAGCCATCCAGCCACTGTTTGCCTCCACTGTTTCAAACATGAAGAGAGAACGAGGAGAATACTCTGTGGGAGGCATTTTTTGAATAAAAATTGAGTTTTTAAGTTCTTTATTTCCATGCAAACAGACATACAAGCTCTCTCACTCACACACAGTAAGTGTATGGGTTCAACAGCTGTTGTTCCCTACCATTGTTGTCAGACTAACTGAAATGGTTTGCTTTGTTATTAACAGCTCTTGGTTACGTGCACAGTTGATGCTGGTCATGCAGCAGTTCATTAACATTAATTAACATCTACAGAAAAAGTTAGTCAAAGGCCTTGACGTTAATGACAATCACTCTCATTATCCCTTTTTTATACTAAAGGTTTCACTAAATTGCAGCATATTCCAGGAATTACTGCGTGGGGTTCTCATGACGTTCAGTATGTGTAGGAGGGAAAATGAGATTGATCATCTAATTTTCTTATTAGCTAATCTGTTGTGGCTGGAAAAGTATGTTACTCTGCCAGGGGCAGCACAAAGGTCTACATAACAGCAACAAGGTAATGTGCAACCTGCAGCAATGATTATAGGACCAGAGTCACAGTGGCTTTGCTTCTGAGATGTGTGATCCTTAGCGTTGGAAGGTTCAGATCCTTACTTAAGTAAATGTAGCAATACAATTTTGTAAAAAAGTAAAACCCTTGCATTCAAAATCATACTTTAGTATAAGTATAAAGTATTATCAGCTAAATTTACGTAGATCAAAAGGAAAAGTTCAGTCATCACTCATCACACATTTATCCATTAATTGCAACAAATGGAAATACAGTTATGCTTGGTGCTGATGGCTCCACTTTTAAGATGCTCCCTGGATTAGCCAAGGAGCATGCTAAGACAAAACAGGGAGCGCAGTGCAGAAATCCCCCATAGGTCTACAAGAGTGGGCCCAAAGCAAGACAGTGAATACCATTTTTAACCTTGTGTTTGGACTAGAAAGATGGCGGCTGGGGTAATGGAGGCAAAGCTTTGGCAGCAGTGGCAGTGAGGAAGGAGTCATATTTAAATGGGCCGCCTTGTTGTGAGAATGGGCTGTGATTGGTTGACTGATCAGAAACGATAATTTAATCAGCGTGCTGTCAGCTAGTAACACCACTAACATCATTAGTCGTTCTGCAGAAAAAGGGCCCCTGTGACTAATAATAATAATAATAGGCCTGTATGAAATGATTGTTTATACTGATGCATCTATGTAGCATTTCATTGTTCTCGCTGGTTGAGGTTGGGCTAGGTTGAACTACTTTAGATAGATTTGGGTAGTCTAGTCCAGTGGTTCTCAACCTACTTTGTGCCCTTTTCATTTGAACATTTGTATTGATATTAAAAAACATTCTCTAATAAATGTACTTAGTTACTTCCCACCACTGGTGATTTACAGATACTTTACATTTCATGTATTTCACACTGTATAATGTCTGCTGATAGAGAAATGCAAAGGTCTGGGAAATAACAAAAAAAAGGATGCACTATTTCAACTGTAAGATTTTTCATCTGTAAAAATCCAAATGTTCAGATGCCAAAGAGGCACAGCTGTGTCTGTTTGAATGAGATCAGTCATAATCCCAACGTTCCCTCACAAACACAACAGAGTTGATTTGGCATCGTACATGTCAATATTGTAACTTCTTTGAGTGTGAGTGGATGATACAGATAACCTTAGTATGTGCTGGAATCAAACAAGTTCGGTATAGCTAGACCTGCTATCAGGGAGCGGACACACAATGTATGACAGTGTAGAAATGTGTGGGAGGTGTCTGTGACCTCAGCTTATTTCTGACAGCTGGTTGTTCAAATAACACTGTTCATGCTGTTCACATGTCAAAAACACTGAATACATCTACCAATGATGGCTATATTGAGTCTAAAGGTATGTTTGGGCAATCAGTGCAACATCAGTATGATACATTTCTGAGACAAAATATGCAAGATGCATTTCTTTGGATCAAGGTACAAATTAGATCTTAAATGTCACGAGTAAAAACATTTAAAACCTTTGATTATTTGCGTGATGACACATTTGCACCCTTGATATCATGAAATGTTAAGTCATCCACCTGGATGCTCAAAAAATTCAATTTTCCAAAAGTAGCTCAGGGATTTATTTCAAAACCCATTTTTGGCAGGTATAGTGGTCCATCTGCTGTGTGAACCAGTTTAGATAGTAGGAAGTAGGAGCTCATTTGGATCATTCTCCTCTTGAAGTAATGGCTTATTAAGCAGCATTATAAAGACTCTGGTGAGCACAAGTGCACAAAGAGCACAAAGTGGATGAAAAGGCTTAAAAGCAGCCAGATCACACTGGCTGTAGAGAGGTTAATGGCAGAAACACCACAATTAATTTGAAGTGCAGGCTTTAAATGAGCCTGATTATTAGTAAACCTCTGTGTTACTAACAAGCACAGATCTGTAATGTATAAAACCAGGACACTCCCTAACTCCACTCGCATTCACACTCCAGACACAGCAGTGAAGACCACAGCTGTCATTTAAAATACCTCTAGTCAATCTATCTATCGCAGTTATCAAAGCGGGAAAATTGCCACTTTTACATAGCATCCAGTTATTTCACAGTCCATATATAGCATCTATGCACAATTTGACAGACTGACTGATGCCTTCAACCTTTAGAGATAAGAGTGGAAACTGCAGAACCAGATAACATCTGACATAATCCCAGTCTAAAATCACTTAATTTTAGAGGAAAGGTTTGGTACATAGCAGCAGGTGAAGCTTTACATCATTTCAGGGTCACATGAGTACACTAAAAATAAGTTGCTCAAGAGATCCCATCTTAAAAACTATTACAATCTACTGTGCGTAACAAGATACTGTCTCCACTGTTGCATCAAACCAGCCTTAAATATCTGGAGCTTTCTACTGCCTTAAATCATGGAAATAAGCTGTGAAAACAACACTGACATACTATACTTTTAAGATGAACGTATTAGCAAACAGTTAACTTATTAAGGTAGCCTCCAGCAGATACAGAGCAGCATTAACATTCATTTGGAGTCATGTTTCTGTCCACCAATATTTACTTTCCTTTTAGCTGATTATGGTCTTGAGACATACCTGGCCTTGTAGCTGTTAACTGGGTCTGTTAGCAGGTAGTGTACAGAGGGTTTGTAGAACTTTTTCTGCTGAAAATAGGTGCCTACTGCAATTAAAAAACAACACTATGAGAGAGGTGAAAGTGAACCAAAACAGTAAAGCTGCAGTCTGGAAAACCAAAACAATGAGCTGAAAGATACTATAAAGCTCTGTAGAGCTGAGGGGAGCTGCAGAGTCAGGTGATGAATCTCTCTGGGTTCATCACTACGAGCAATACACAGAGTAATTTCATCCATTGGTATTATAAAAATATTGATTATAAGACCATAAGACCATTTAAAACCATGCCAGACGCTGTAAATGAAAAAACACATCTTGATATATTTGAGACCTGTCACCTAGAAAGCAAAGATAAATGGTAAGTGGAATTCACTTATATAGCACTTTTCAACCTCAACGGTTCCCAAAGCACTTTTACAGATTGGTCTCATTCACACATTCACACACGCGTTCACACACACATCTATGGGGACGCAGCTGCCATGCAAGGTGGCCTCCATCGCCCTCCATCAGGAGCAAGTTAGGGTTCAATGTCTTGCACAAGGACACTTCGAGATGTGGATAGGCAAGGCAAGGCAAGGCAAGTTTATTTATATAGCACCTTTCATACACGGATGCAATTCAAAGTGCTGTACAGAGAAAAGGACAACAACAAAAAAAAAGCAGTAGTTATAATCCCAAT